>CAWUFW010026183.1:0-36004 GCA_963921515.1 Calotriton arnoldi | reverse complement strand
GCTCAGATTTTGTCTTGTGGTTTGTTGCCTGCCTTGTTATGTTGGCCTCGGCCTAGCTGCCATGCTGCTTTTCTTTGCGCACGTTACATTGAACCAGGGCTCCCTCGCCCTTTGCTCTTGCTAAGTTCTTTTGCGCTGTCTGCATTTTCTGTCTTTCACCTTTTCTCTTGTTCGATTTGGGCTCAGACTGCACAACATGTACAAGGTCACATAACAATGTATTTCGGTTCTTCCTGATATGGCCAGTCTCGCGCACCCAGACATAACATTAGGCGCAAATGCCATGGAACTTGGTGTGCCTTTAATACTGCAGTTTTACTGGCGCTTAAGACACTTGGAGGAATCCTTTCCAGGGAGAAGAGCTGTGATTGTCTGCTGATGTAGTTCTGCATCTAGAGACCGAGGTATGAGGGTTCGCTAGTCAAAGCCCAGAGGTCTTCTATTTTTATAATAAACTATCTTACTGCACGGGGAGGGTGGTAATGTTATTTAGACATTTATCCACTGAGTTATGAAATGCTTTCCCCGTTTGTATTCTATGGAATTGTAACCATGCTGCTTATATTATTCATATGCATTATGCTATTAGTGCTGACACGTGTACTGTACCTTAGAGCACGTAAGTTGAAATAAATATTTTAATCTACCCTGTGTCTCTTCATACGCGCATTGTGGACAAGTACGAGTGAGTGACGAAAGAGTGTTCTTGCTTCTGCGAGTCCTGAGATAAAGATACCGTGTTCTGGGTTGTCCAATCATTGGTGCTTTGGTACTAATGGGATGCTAAGCTAGTTGGGTTGGGGTTTTGGGTGCTACGGTATATGGTAGGCAAACCACTGTATTCCGGGGTCCTATTATCCTGTGCATAGCTCTGTGTATGTACAGAAACCCTATGACATGGCGCGGCCAACGTGGGGCAGCTTATCTGCGAGATGCTTGAGTAGTACTTGTGCTTGTCCACAAAACCCTCACGTACGCTTCCGGAGGCGTGACGGTGATACCTCCTATATTGAACGTTTTATAGGTTCTTTCAAGCTTGAAGTTATTAAAAAGGTTACATAAATAACCCATTTTGTGCTCCCTGTTAGGTTGTCGAATACAATTGTTTAGTTATGGCTGGTGTGGCGATAGCTGCACATAGCCGAGGACCACTCCGAGAACACCTAGGTGTATACGGAGTGCCCGATGCTGGGGTCGAGTTGGTCTTTGTGGTTCAAGCCGATCCGGCTTATCACTTTGAAGTGTTTTACACTTGGATCACTTTTGAGGCGGTGGATGCAGGTGATAAGCTGTTTCATGAATATAAACCCACCGCTATTCCTGCTGCCTATCGACCCTATACTAATCTTGAAGTGCCTCTCACGGCTTGGCAGCACCGTATTTGGTTTAATGGCGCCCTCCCACAACCAACTACCGCAGTTCGTTTAGGCCCCTTATCCATTGAGGGGGCCACTTGGCCTGTATTGGCCGGGTATACCCCGCATCCAAATTATCTGGCATTACCGATTGCGGATCTGCGCACTATGCATACCGAACTGGTGCGAGTGCATCGAGCTTTAGTGACATACGTTACAGGTAGCCTCCATGGAGCTGCTCCTGTAGTCGCTGGCCAACCAGCTGTTGCAGCTGGAGTGACCATAAGTCCTGTCATGGTAAATTCTGTGATGGGCAAACGTCCACAAAATAAGGACGATTATCCTTACTGGCTTGCAGAAAAGTTCGATCAGATAGAAGCGGTGTTTCCACATACATCCCCGGTGGATAAACACCGCATCCTTACGATAAGTTTGCCGAAAGACTTAATCCCCGATTTGACATCATGTGAAAACTGGGGTAAGGTATTCGCAGCAGTTTATTCAAAATGTTTTGGTACTCCTTCCATGACGGTTCTACCCTCTGTAATTAAAAAAGTACAAGACGAACATGGCCCTGAAGCGGCTGTGGAATTAGGGATGAGACTAGTGGGAGTGTTTGATGTAGTAGCTGAACTGATCCTTGGAAATGTCAAGGGCGATGCTATGAACTTTCAAGTAGCGAATGCTTTGGCTTTGGTCCCAGAGTTGGACAGGCCTCGCGAATTACCGAAAATTATTGCCCGGGCTTATAAAACAATTGGAAGAAATAGCCTAGGCAACAAGCCTTTTGTAAAAATGCAAACTCAATCGCAACCACAAATTACACAAACAAAAAGTACATCTGAGAAAGATGATAGACCAGTCTTCACTAAAAAGAGTTGGAGACAGAAAAAACAGGGTAAGCAACAAAAGAACCCAGGGTCGAGAGGCGCTTCCCCAGTTTCGGTTTCTTCTGAACGTACTTATGATTTACGTGATAGGTCGAGAATTAAATCACCAGAAAGGTTTCAGAGCTCTGATACGCGTTCTCCTCGTTCTTCACAGGCCCAGACGTCGTCACAGGCTGGTGGAGGAGGACGGCAAGATAGAGGAAGGGGCCGAGAGGCTCCCCAGGAGCGAGACCAACCTCGACAACAAGTCAGAGGGAAAGCAGAAGACTTTCACCTTTCTCGACCGCAATTTCAGAAGAAAAAAGTTGCCGCTGTAACAGCGAAATATGCCACAGACCGTGAGAACGAGACTCCTGAATTGGACGTGGGCAGTGACCCTCCTAGACAGCGCCGCGGAAGTTACCATAGTGCGGGAGGCGCTACGTCCTCATATGGAGGCGACAGCAACTGAAACATTCGTTACTGTAGAGACAGCTGACACCAGAGTGGCACCCCCTGACAGACTTTACAACATAGTCATCCAAATTGAAGGTGATATACCGCGTGAAATAAAAGGGATTTTTGGGAAAATCTAACCTCTTCATATGACATTTTGTTAGCAGAGGTGGATTGGCCACCCCATTCGTTCTCGCTGCACATAAAGGAGAGGAGGTAATCCTTCCAAGCTTTTCACGGCATGTCCCAAAAGACAAAGCTGAAGCACTTGCAGCTGAGTGGGCTGTGTACCTGGCTCCAGCGTTATACCGCAACCATGTGGGATGGGATGTAGAATCACCTCCCCATGCGATACCTTTGCGGTCACTACCGCAGCCACAACCCCAATATCCCATCAAACGGCAGGCAAAAGGCCCCGTCTCCGAAATTCTGACACAGTTGGAATATCAGGGAGTAATCGAACCATGCGTATCACCTATGAACAATCCCCTATTCGTGGTTTCTAAACCCGATGGATCGTACCGCTTAGTTTTGGATTACCGGCATTTAAATTCTCATTGTCGGAACTTTGCGGTGCAGAATACACACAGTTCTGCGCTTGTAGACAGTCTTGTTCGTAAAAATACAAAACGACACTTGACCTTTCAAACGGTTTCTACACGCACAACCTAGCCCCGGAGAGTGGTCAATGGACCGCATTCACATCCGGTGGTAAATTATTCCAGTTCCGGCGTTTACCCATGGGCTACAAGAATAGTCCGGGTGTATTCGCCGCCCGTGTTGTCTCTTTGCTAGACAGCATCGATCAAGATGCATGTTCGTACGTTGATGACATTTATCTGACGGACGACGAATTATTTCCGCATCTGTCCCGTGTGGACCGCATTATTCTTGAATTTGCGGAGCAGGGTTACAAATTTAACTTTGCTAAGTCACACATTGCTGAATTTACCGTTCTGTTCTTGGGCTATGAGCTCAACAACGAAGGTAAGGGCTTAGCCCCCATTTCTTGGAAAAATGTGCACATTTGTGCCCCCCAAATACTCTGAAGAAACTTCAGTCTTTGCTGGGTTTCCTGAATTTCGAGCGTACTTACATTCCCGAATATGCCCAGCGTATCAAGCCTTTGTATGCTTTGATACAACCTACTTATTCAAGGTCTTGCTGGCTGCCTGAGCATACCTTGATTCTGCAGTCTTTGCAGACAGACCTATTGGAGTCTAAATATCTTTTGACTCGTGATAACCACACAAACCTGGTGATTAGAATAATTCCAGGGGCGGTGGGATTCACGTACTTAACCTTTAATGAAGGTGATACAGTGCCCATCGCATACAAGTCACATCTGTACACTTCAGCTGAATTGCGCTTTACATCTGTCGAAAAAGTTCTAACTGCAGTGCAAATGGCGATTCTAAAAGAACGCGCACTGGCACAGGGAAAGCGAATTCTGGTGGTAACACCCTGTCCTGCCCTAGAGGCAGTAACAAAGGCAAGTGTACCGAACTCAAAAGCAATGCATCCCCGTTGGATACAATGGGCTACATCCTTGACGTCATCAGACGTCACCTTTATTTTCGATTCTTCTCTTCAGACTTGCGTATGAATTTGTTCATCCTCCTCCTTTGTTTTTACTGCCGCTTGAGGATTACAAATGTGTGATCTACACCGATGGTTCGGCGCAACCGGCCACTGGGTCCAAGCACGCTTATTCAGCTGCATGTGCTATTGTCGCGGGTTCTTTTGTTGATGGAACGTTCAAATCCTCTGTAGTGCACACACGCACACTTGGAGATAATACCGCACAATTGGCCGAGCTGCATGCATTGCTACTTGCGCTTGAGTTCGCTTCTCAGGATGAGACCACTCTTATGGTATGTGATTCCTTCTACTGTGTACAATCTTACAATGACAATCTGTTTTTCTGGTCGAAAAATGACTACAAGGACGCAAAAGGGAGCACAATTAAGCATAAAATGCTTTGGGTTCGAGTGGCAGAATTGCAACAACGTCTGCCCCTCACACAGGTGGTTCACACCTTAGGCCATCAGCAGGTGGGCGCACACGCTATTGGTAACGATCTGGCAGATGAAGCTGCCCGTTCGGCAGTAGTCACGTGTTCAGTAGCAGCGGTTACCAGGTCCATGTCTAAAATTGACTGTTATTCTAGCAGCTATTGCTGCATCCAAGGAAGGTGATAATTACCCTACAGGTTTTCCTTCCAAGTATTCTTACAAGTTAAGTCCCGAACAGGTTCCTTATGTAACAATACCTGACGGAGATCGGCTGATCCCCAACGCGGACCGCAGGAGTGCCTTGATATCAGCTGCACACGAAGGCATGGCTTCTGCTCATGCAGGTGTATCAGCTACAGTTTCCATCTTGCAGCAGCGTTATTGGTGGCGTGGATTGTATAAAGACACCCGTGCTTTTGTGCTTTCCTGCGACGTTTGTCAACAGATTAAGCCTTCCACGGTAACACGCCCTCCACAGACCCCGCTCTGCATTGCTAACAGACCCTTTGGGTGTGTTTACTTGGATCACTGCGGTCCATTCTCATCAGACACTGCCTATAAATACATATTAGTAGCAGTGGACTCGTGCACACGGTTCCTCTGGGTCTGGCCACAACGTAGTGCTGACGCTCGAAATGTAATCAGGGATTTGCGTGTCTTTGTGGGAATTTTCGCATGCGGCACCTTCCATTCGGACCAAGGTCCGGCGTTTGCCTCTAGGGCTTACAAGGATGCAATGGCTTCGCTTGGGGTGCGGGTGAAATTTTCGTCTCCGTATAGGCCTGAGGGCAACTCTATCGTTGAACGAATGAACCGTGACTTAAAGCAATCCTTAACAGCTAGAGTTATAGGTACTGGCAGGAACTGGCTGGCCCACTTGTATACCGTTCAGCGTGCACTTAATAATCTCCCTAGAAGACCTCTGGGTGGGCGGACCCCATACGAAATGCTCTTTGGCATAAGAATGTTTGTGCCTGACCTTGAGGGTCCAGACATCGCGGCGCAATCCGCCAAGTTTGATGTAGATAACCATTCTGCTATGTTACAGGACTTACAAGAAGCCCGAGACAAACTTGCAACTACACATTTGCCTTCAGCCACAGATCCTGCGTTGCAGATTCCGGTAGCCGGCTGGCTTCCAAAGGTTGGAGAACTGGTTCGAGAGAAGGTTGAAAACAAAAAGAATTCGGCCCCTCTTTTCGTGCACCGGTTCCAGTTCTGGGCTTGAAGGGAACACGTACAGTCATTTTACCACCGCTTCCTGGTCGCAAGGAGAACAGATACATCTCAGTGGAAAATGTCAAGCTACAGCGCCTGGCCGATCCTGAATAGTGTCACACCAGCGGTCTCTTGTCCTGCCATTTATCGGACATATGTTCGTGGCCCATCTACACGAACGGTCGCTGATGCTGTAATTGAGATGGTTGATTTGCCTGAATCCTCTCCTTTGCCTGAAACTATAATTGATCCCCAACTCTCCACCAACATCGACGAGGACGAGTATACCTATCCTACATCCGAATCGGTGGCGCATCAACCAACAACGCCACTTGGCCCGACTCGTTATTCCTTTGATTCGGATTCCACCTCTTCAAAAGTCCCATCCAAGTTCAGTATTTTTGTATCCTGGTTTAGAGACAATTTTTGATTCCACCCTGGACATACATCTGGTTGGTACTTTTCTTGATTTTTTTGTTCATGTCCATTGGCTTTGTCACAGTGTTTTTTCTACTAATCAACGGTCACTATTTACCTGAACGCTCTGCTGTAGACTATGTTTCTGGAACTTTAGCTCCTCATTCCTCGTCTCACATCATGAAGCGTGACCACACATTTGTGAACATTTCAGCTTTTCCAGTTGCTGATGGCATCGTATGGGATGCAGTGAACTATCAAATCCATGGTCCGACGGAAATTATTAATGTACCTAATGTCCTTCGTGTTTCAATGGGTGATGTAGTAAAAAATAACATTCATTCTGATGATTGGGATGTGCATGCCGTTGAAGCATTGTTTGCCGATTTAAAATATTATGCATCTTTTAATGCTGAAGATTTATATATGAATTCTGCGAATTATGCCGATTTGTATTGTTACCAACATTGGGGTAATCATTTTCTCCATAAGCCAAGTGCCCTGCGTAGTTCTGTTAACTACACCCAATGGGAACATTGTCCAAACCCCTTGCCAGGTAGCTCACAAACTCTTCGAAATAAGTTTACCTATTTTACTGATTTTAATCGGTCAAACCCCGCATCCTATTATTTTAGACTAAATACCACGTCAACTCAGAAAATTGTTAACACACACCAAATTGCTTTATTCGGGTTCCTTTTTAAGTGCCCTAGCAGTGGGTGGTTATGAGTACTGGGAGGATACAGTAGATTTGAAATCTATTTGGGGCTCCAAGCCATGGCAGGTACAAGGAACCGAGGCATTGCACCGTGCTTGCCTTATCCCTACCCAAATTATGTTCCTAAATGATTCTATTTATCAGACTACGTGTTGGGGCTTAGCTACCACTAAACAATTAAACACGCCCTCAATTCCATCCCTGTCGAGTTTTTCTAATGATAGCTCACGTCTTAACCTGTCCCTGGCGACCCTACAGGCTATGTTACAGAATAATTCGTTTAAGGTTTCCGAAATCGATCTGTCACCCTGGTTGGTATGGCCTATATCATCTAATGCATGTCAAATGCGTTTTCACGACTCAGGTACTGGCTACACACAGGATAGGCCTGATCCGAGATTTACTGCTTCCCGTACTGTCACTACATATTCTGTTGGTAAATTATGCAAACAATGGCTACAACATTCGTCCCTTGATTCTGTTAAACAACATTTGTCCCTCCTTTCAGGCAATATTGATCTGTCCGACTTTGTTTTGGGACCTCGTGGTCCCCGACCTAAGAGATTCATTTATGAAACGTATAATGAACTCTGGAAGCTGTCACAAATTGAAGCTGCTTCCCGTCTTCGGGAAATAGATCAAGCAAATTTGGAAAAGGTGCTTGCTGTTGTTGACAATAGTATTAATACCCTGTCTTCTCGCATTTACACTTTAGAGAATATTGTGTCCTCTGTTGTTGATATTGTACAAGATGATGTTTCTGTGTTATATCATGGTCAGAATCAATTGCGCTCAGTTATGCAGTTTGCATGGACTTTACAAACGCTCAAGTTAGGTAAAGTTCCTTGGCATTTTTGAACACCTCTGCCTTGTTTCTACCTTTTAATTTAACTGACAAACAGCAATTCATGTCCATGAAAGATGCAACTTACACTTTATTACATATCGAAAAGATGGATCCTTTGCCGTTCTCTGTTGCAGAACTCGATTCTGCTGTGTGGCTAGTTCATGGGGTTATCGCTTTACCTTTTTCCTTGTTTGAATTTCACTCGTGCATGAAACATTATCCTGTGGGCCGTTACCAGCCCTTGGGCAGTGCTTTCCTGCATGAACTCTGGTCCTTGCCTTTCATGTATAAATGCCTTCGGGACGGCAAGGAAGTTTTTCTCACGGGGGAGTCCTGCGACTCGACTATGGGTCATTCGCTTATTTGTAAACACATTCCGGGGTCCTATTATCCTGTGCATAGCTCTGTGTATGTACAGAAACCCTATGACAATTTCAAAGCACAAGTGTGAGAATAATATTGGATGAGACTGACCGGAGAAGAGGGAGGGAGGGTCACACGTGAATATACAAAATACACTAATGTTGGAGCACAGGAGTTACAGGTACATAACTAATTTCTTCTCCAACATTGGATCTTTTAAATATGTTATATATTCACGTTTAAATCCAAATAGCAAGCAGTACACATTAAAATACACAGCAAAAGCAGGCTTACCTTTACCGAAACCGATTTCTCAGGACTGCCTATCCCACTGATGCATCACTTTTTGTCTCCACGTCTAGGCATTAGTGATTCGTGCCAGTTCTTCCATGTGCCTGCACAGCAGATGTCTTTCAAGGACACCCCCAGCATAGAGTCCTGGAGTTCATGTCATGCTCTTGGTGGAATGCGCCCTCACTATTCTCTGGAGTGGGTGCTTTGCTTTGGCATGACAGAAGGAAATACAGCCTGAGAGTCAAGAAGGATTAGTTACTTACCTGTAATCCTAGTTCTCATCCAGGGGTATACTCATCATAGTCATAATCTATGAATAATCCCCGCCCACGTGCGGGATCCCGGAGTATATAGAAATATATATATATATATAAATATATATATACACACATATGTGAAACATATAAATGCAGCCTAAAAGTTTCCAACATGGCAGAACTGCCGAAATTACATAGGTTTGCATTGTAAAACAAATACTCTCCTAACCCATAAGGAAAAGAGTACATTCACAGCATAATTGTGATATACCAATGCTTTATTGCCACAAGGAAAAACTTGTAATTGCAGGCATTCGCCTGTAGGCTGCATTGCAGAGTAATAATGAAACAAGACAAAAAGAAAACTGGCACCTTGCCTTTAAGGCTTCCAAGGGTTAGGGTACCGTGCCTTTAAGGCCTGCCAGAGACCCTCTGCTCCCATCATGCACCACAGGTGACAGTTAGGTCAGTTCTTTTGACGGTGTATAATGTAGAGACACCTGAGTAGAGGATGCAATAACATAGAAGAACTCCAGTGATGCTCGTCCGGGGAGGAGGGAGGGTCGCTTATGACTATGATGAGTATACCCCTGGATGAGAACTAGGATTACAGGTAAGTAACTAATCCTTCTCATCCAGGGGATACTCATCAATAGTCATAATCTATGAATAGAGTAGCAAGCCCATACCCAGTACCTTGCGGACGAGCAACGGAGTATACAGAACATTACATTCAAATTGCAATCATGCAAACAAATTCCTCAAAGAGGCCTGCCCCACCTGGGCATCGGCCTGTGCATCAGAATCTAGACAGTAATGACGTGTGAAGGTATGAACCGACCGCCATGTGGCTGCCTTACAGATTTCAGACATTGGCACATTGCGAAGGAGAGCTGTGGTAGAGGCTTTCCCTCTGGTAGAGTGCGCTTTAGGTCTGCCTGGTAAGGTCTTGTTAGCTAACTGGTAGGATAAAGCTATACAAGAGAATCCATCGAGAGATGGATCTTTTAGATGCAGCTAGACCGGTGTTAGTAGAACCGTAGTTAATAAAAAGCCGGTCAGACTTCCTAAGTGTGTGAGTTTTATCAAGGTAAAACTTCAGCACTCTCCGGAGATCTAAAGAGTGTAATGATCTCTCGGGGGAGTTGAAGGTTTAGGAAAGAAGGTGGGCAGCGTAATAACCTGATTGATGTGAAAATCCGAGACCACCTTCGGGAGGAAGCTCGGATGTGTACGTAGCACCACCCTATTGGCATGAAAAACAGTATAAGGTGCCTTACAGCACAGGGCCTGAATCTCACTCACCCTGCGTGCAGAAGTGATGGCTACCAAAAAGCAGCCTTCCAGGTGAAATGCTGCAACGATGCCTTATGAATAGGCTCGAAAGGAGCACCCATAAGTTTCGTAAGCACAATGTTAAGTTCCCAGGGAGGAGAGGAGATCTCACTGGGGGTAAACCTTCCTGAGACCCTCTAGAAAATCCTTTACCACTGGCATCTGAAAGAATGAACCCTGGGTCGGGGACTTCCTGTAAGCTGTTATAGCAGCTAGGTGAACCCTGATGGAGGGATATTGTAGGCCTGACTTTGCCAAGTATAACAAGTAGGGAAGAATCACTTGCTCCTGACCTTTAGTCGGATCAAACTGGTTGTCCTTGCACCACAGGTAGAATCTCTTCCACTTGAAAGCATAAGATTTCCTAGTGGAGGGTCTCTTTGCTTCCTTGAGAATAGACATACAATCAGCAGGAAGGTCTAAATGTCCATACTGTATGACTTCAGGAGCCATGCAGTCAAACGCAGAGACGAGAGGTTGGGATAAAATACTCTCCCTCGTTCTTGGTCAACAGGTCCGGTTGACAGGGAAGCCTCCGGTGTGGGACTTCGGACAGCTGCAGGAGATCCGGATACCACCACTGGCGCGGCCACTGTGGTGCTATCAGGATCATTCTGGCATTGGTCCTGTAAAACTTCTGTATGACCGCAGGGATCAGAGGGAGAGGTGGAAAAGCGTACAGCAATGTCTGCGACCATCCTATCAAAAGTGCATTCCCCCGTGATCCTTGTTGTGGGAATCTGGACGCGAAGACGGGGCATTTTGTATTTGCCGCGTCTGCGAACAGGTCGATGTCTGGCACTCCCCATTGCCGAAAAATGTCCTGAGCGACTTCTTCGTTTAACACCCAGTCGTGTGCTTCTACGAAGTCTCTGCTGAGAACATCTGCCTGCACGTTCAAGGTTCCTGGAAGGTGAACGGCTACGATCGTGAGACTCCTCGCCAGAAGCCACTTCCATATGGTCTGTGACTCCAGAGACAGGACCCGTGACCTGGTGCCTCCCTGCTTGTTCAGATAGTACATTGTTGTTGTGTTGTCTGTCTGAATCTGAATGGAGCTGGACTGTAGGGACGGGTACAGCGACTTGAGAGCCAGATGGACTGCCCTTAGCTCCAAAAAGTTGATGTGATAACTTTTCTCTGTCTCGGACCAGAGACCTTGTACCTGAAGCTGGCCCATGTGCGCTCCCCAACCCTGCAGTGAGGCATCTGTAACTACAGTCTGTGTCGGAGGTACTTGGTGAAAGGGGACCCCTTGCAGAAGGTGAGAACGTTTCATCCACCATTTGATGGAGTCCCTGGCCGCCTGAGGAAGAGAGACACGATCTTCCCAACGGCCTGAGTGCTGAGTCCATTGATCTTCGAGGGACTGCTGTAGAGGCCGCATGTAAAGCCTGGCATTTGGCACAATGAAGATGCATGAGGCCATCGATCCCAGCAGTGATGACACCTGCCTTGCTGTAGGATGTATAGTGCTGAGAAGTGCGCGGCACTTGATCAACATTGAGGACAACCTCTCCTCCGAAGGACACACGCTTGCCGTTGCGGTGTCTAGGGATGCGCCCAGATAATGTATTTTCTGCGTGGGGTTGAGAACTGACTTCTTGTAGTTGACTTGCAACCCCAGTGAGTGAAGCAGGTTGAGACAGTAAGTGAGATGGCTCTGGAGTAGAGAAGGTGTTGAACTCTTCAGGAGCCAGTCGTCTAGGTAGGGGTAGACGAAGATTTTCCTCTTGCGGAGGAAAGCGGCTACCACCGCCATGCACTTGGAGAACGTCCGGGGAGCGGATTTGAGACCGAATGGAAGTACTCGGTACTGATAGTGCTGACGAGACACCTGGAACCTGAGGAACTTGCGATGTTTCACTGAAACAGGAATGTGAAAGTAGGCGTCCTGCAGGTCGATGGCACACATCCAGTCTCCCAGATGAAGATGTGGGAAAATCTGGTGCAGGGCTAGCATCCGAAATCTTTCTTTTCTTATAAACCTGTTCAGCAGGCGCAGGTCGAGGATGGGCCTGTACTCTTTGGCTACTCCTCGTTTTTGGACCAGAAAGTACCGTGAGTATACCCCTTGATTTTGCTGGTGAGGTGGGACCTCTTCTATAGCCTTTTTGGAGAGGAGGGTACACACTTCGCCCTGTAACAATACATTGTGTTGAGGAAGGCACGTCAAATGAGGGGCAACTTGCGGAGGAGGGGTCTTGAACCTCAGCAAGTAGCCATGCTGTACAATATTTAGCACCCATCTGTCTTTTGTTATGGTTTCCCACTCTTCCAGGTGAAAAACGATACTCCTCTCCTACCGGAGTGGCAAACGGGTGCGGAGGAAGCAATGTCTCACTGTTTAGGAGGCTGCTTGGAGGAGGACTGCTGTTGCTTATTGTTCCCTCTGCCCCTGCCAGGACGCTTGTTCTGGTATTGGAACTTTTGTTGGTTTTGGGAGGACCATTGAGGGGTTTGAACCCTCTGTTGGAAGGGCCGCTTGTCGTTCTGACGGAAGCGTTTCGAAACTCCTTCCGCTTCTCCAGTCCAACTGCTTTGACTGTGTCTAGCTCGGCCTTCATCTTTGTCATCTCCTCATCAGCATGAGAACCGAATAAGGAGGAGCCGTTGAAAGGAAGGTTTAGGATCTTCTTCTGGGCGTCCGGTTTTAGACCTGTGAGGCGCAACCACGCTGAGCGCCGTGAACAGATGCCCTGTGAGTAGCCGTGTGCGGCGAGATCTGAGGCGTCAGCCGCCGCGCTGATGATTTGATTGGCTACTAAGCCGCCCTCTTGCAAGATTTCATGAAAGTCTTGTCTATCTTCTTTGGGAAGCTTGTCGGTAAACCTAGACAGGGAGTCCCAAAGAGACCTATCATAGCGCCCAAGAAGGGCTGAAGCACTTGCAATCTTCATCGATGATGCCGAAGTATTGCACATCTTCCTGCCATAAGAGTCCATTTGTTTACTGTCCTTTTCTGGAGGAACAGAAGCGGATGAGGCTGCGGAGTGCGCTTTCCTGGCGGCTGCCACAATGATTGAATCCGCCGGAGGATCAGACCTAAGGAACAAGGGATCCTGGTCTGGAGCTTTGTATTTTTTGCAATCCTCGACGGAACTGATCCCACTGTGGCTGGAGTAAGGAACGTGGTCATGGCTGGTTCTAAAAACCTGGCACCAGAGGTAGCAGCGGTCTGGGAGCTGTACGATGGTGCAATGTCTCGAAAATGACCGATGTAGGGATCACAGGAGTACATAAACTGATGTTTAGTTTATTAGCTCCTCTGCCCAGTACGTCAGAGAAAGTCCCAATGTCATCAATAGGAGACACCCTTGAAGGTGGTGTAGATGAGAAAGTTGGCGAGTAGTGCCGAATGGAAGACGAAGAACAGGTAGAAGATGCTCTGCGCCTCCTCTTATGTGGATGATCGTGCGAGCTGTGACGACCTCCTGACCGAGATCGGCGTGTAGAAGGCGACCTTGGTCTTCTGGAAGGCGACTTAGAAAGTCTCGTTGCGTAGTCGTCCGAGCCCGGACCTCTGCGGGCACCTGTTCCGACCCCCTGCAGCCAGCGAGGGGACAGGCCGCAAAGATTCTTTTCAGCAACTGTAGGAGATTTCTCTGGTGAAATCTGTACAATATTCAGCCCTGGAGATGACTGCCTTGACGTCGAACGGGATGTCGACAAGGTCTGCGTCACCCTCGTCGTCGATCTGCGCTCTGATCTTGATCTCGACGTCGACCGCCCACGGCGATGGGGGACTTTGACGTCGACTGTCGGCGTCGACGGGGAGACTTCGACGTCGCCCTTGACGCTGCCGCCGATCTCCTCGACGGTGAATGATCAGTAACAGGTCTCGACGTCGACCGCCCACGTCGATGGGGGGCCCTGATGTAGCCTGGACGGCGCCGATGGGGGATCTCGACGTCGACCTCCTCGATGTCATCGACCTCCTCGACGTCGAATGATGGGACCTCGACGATGCTCTCGACGTCGGTACGTCCCCTCGCGTCATGGCCTTAGACGGTGACTCTCTCAACGTCGACCCCTTGAGGGTGGCGGAGAATGCCTCGACGTCGGTATGTCCCCTCGCGGCATGGTCTTCGCCGGCGAGTCCCTCAACGCCGATCCCCTCGAGGTTGGCGGAGTGTGCCTCGACGTCGACGGAAGCCTCGACGTCGACGGAGTTTTGGACAGTCTCTCAGTACCCACAGCCTTCGAGCCTGAAGTGCTGAGCGCCGACTTACTTGGCTTGTCCCTTGACGTTGAAGAATGTCTCGGCCTCTTCGACGGCGATCTCGACGTCGACGGCGAACATTCAGGCACCTGCTTCTTCCTGGACTCAGGAGAGGTGGAGCGATGCCGTTTTCGGTGTTTACTTGAAGAGGGAGCTCTATCTCTATCTCTCTCCAGTAGGGCATGAAGCTTGATGCGTTCTCTGTCGCGCTGGGTCCTCTTCGAAAACTTCTGGCAATGATAACACTGGTCAGGATTGTGTGACGATGGAAGGCACACAATACACACCGAGTGTGGATCTGACAGTGCCATCTTCTTGCCACAGGAAGGACATTTCCGAAATAAAGCAGGCATTCTGACTGGAAAGATTTTTGGAACAAAAAAATGCCAAAAGCCAGCCGAATATACCTCTAGGTATCAGAAACTGTCAAAATTTCCAAGGTTTAATATCAAAAAATTATCTTTCAGTCAAAAACTGAAGAGCAAAAACTCCAGGATCCTCACAGAAGGAGCCGGAAAAAGAACTGACCTAACTGTCACCTGTGGTGCATGATGGGAGCAGAGGGTCTCTGGCAGGCCTTAAAGGCACGGTACCCTAACCCTTGGAAGCCTTAAAGGCAAGGTGCCAGTTTTTCTTTTTGTCTTGTTTCATTATTACTCTGCAATGCAGCCTACAGGCGAATGCCTGCAATTACAAGTTTTTCCTTGTGGCAATAAAGCATTGGTATATCACAATTATGCTGTGAATGTACTCTTTTCCTTATGGGTTAGGAGAGTATTTGTTTTACAATGCAAACCTATGTAATTTCGGCAGTTCTGCCATGTTGGAAACTTTTTAGGCTGCATTTATATGTTTCACATATGTGTATATATATGTGTATATATATATTTATATATATATATATATATATATATATATATATATTTCTATATACTCCGGGATCCCGCACGTGGGCGGGGATTATTCATAGATTATGACTATGATGAGTATCCCCTGGATGAGAAGCTATCTCTTGCTTGGACAGGGGCTGATCTGCCAGTGGCTGTCCAAAAGACCCAAACAGCTGGTCTGATGTGCGCATGTCCTTCGTCGTCTACATGGAAGCTGAGACATTTATGCAGATCTAAAAACGTAACTATCTTTCCTCTGACATAGATGGATTTGGAAAGAAGGATCGATGAATGACAGGTTCATCTAAGTGAAAGTCAGTAGGAATGTTGGGTATAAACTTGGGACTGATTCTCAAGATTATCCTATCCTTTTCAAACCTAAGTAACAGTTCCTTGATGGTGAACGCTTAAATTTCTCCCACTCTCCTTGTAGATGTCAAAGCCAGAAGTGTCATTTTCAAAGAGTCAAATTTTAAATGCGCCATTTAGGACAGTATATGTTTCTCATTGAACTGGTGTATGTCAAAGTGGTGGAAATCCTCGAAAGAGTACTTTTATTAATTGTTTTATGATTCTTTGGGAGAACAAAGAAGAGGCTGACCAAAATCGAAATCTTGAGATTGCAGCCAGGTCGACCTAGACTGAAGATTATGTACGTATACTGTTCGCTACGCAATAAATATGAAAGGATTTTATGCTGTATTAATCTCAGTCGATGGCGACCATTATTCCTACACCTTAACACAAACGCTTCCACCTGACATTGTAGGTCTTTGTGGTTGCTGAATCTCGAGCCTGTGCTAAAACATTTCCTTTTTTTGCAACAGATCCAAACTCTAAGTGGTCAGGTAACATGCTGTCACGTTCAGTCATTTGGGATCATAATGGAGAATCTCTGATGTCTGTAAATAATCCTGGGATGCACTTTCAGAGGAATGGCTGGACATGTTGATAAACTGCAGCAGTTTGCTCTACCAATATTGGTGAGGCCACGCAGGAGCAATGAGGATCAGAGTGCAATGGTCTATCTTCATCTTCCTCAGCACCCTCTGGATTAGGAGAAAAGCGAAGACCAACTGATCAAAGGAGCATTGCCCATCGTCCCAGGATGCCAAAACCTGCTTGCGAAGCACTGGCTTTTCCTGTTTGGAATAGCAAACAGAACGGATGTGGGGTGACCTTTATGATTGAAAATGTAATACACCTGCTTTTGTTCTAATTCCCACTGGTGACAATCGTACATTTGCTGAATGAGTGCATCTGCCTGATCATTCTGGCAACCTGGCAAATGCTCCACATTATGTCGATCTTGTGAGAAATGGCCCAATTCCAGAGTCGTTGAGCCTCTTCTGAGAGGGACTGGGGTTGTGTTCCACCTTGCTGTCCTATAAGCCTGGGAAGGAATGCTTGCAGGCATAGAGGTATGGCACAGAGTTTCAACACATTGATGTGAAGTGTCTTTTCCGTATCCAACCATAGGCCTCTGGTTGGGAGTTCCTGCAGGTGAGCTCCCCATCCATCTATCCATAGATGCATCTGTTGTAAGCACCATCCTGTTTGACACAGGTAGGATAGTTATGAGTTTAAAGTTGTTGAAAGCATCTACGACAGCAATGTCGGTTTCAGCCTTCTTGTGGCTTGTACGGTATTTTCCCAAGCTGCTTTGACTTGCTTCAATTGTGAGCCATACATCTACTGAACAGGCCTCAGGCAGAATCTACAAAAAGGTACAATGCCTAGCATGTTGCCATTAAGGCCAGGAGGGATTTGTATTGCCTCACTTAACTGTTTTATAGAGATGTTCCGTGCCACAATTTGCAAGTTCCTCGACCTTTCCTGTGATGAAAAGGCTTTTCCCAGTTGCATCGATTAATGCACCCAGGAACTGGATTTTTGTTTGAGGCGCCAGTGAAGATTTTGTTTCTGTTCAAAGTGAGACCCAGTTTGAACAGGTTGATGACCTTTTCGACTCACAAAGGCAACTGCTGGCGAGGCAGTTGGTAAACATGTGAGGGCCAAAAGGAAGCGCCTTGTAATGATGCTGCTGCCCTGCTACCAGGAATCGTGATTATTTTCTGCGTCTCTTATGAATGGCTGAGTGAAAATACGCTTTCCCGAAGATCCAGGGGGTAATGAAATCTCCTTTCTGCATCATTAGGAAGACTTCAAGTAGTACAATTAGAACGAGTTTCCAGCCCTGCTATTAATGGCCACAAATTTCAGCGGCGCCCTATGTTCAGCGAATGCCATTTACCATAACAAGATGAGGGTGCTGATGTGTAAGACAAAAAACTTTCTTTTGACAAGCAATACCTATCTGCCCTATGTGCTATGCTATTACATTTTATTCCCCCCACCTTCTCTTCTAGGTCGTTCTTAGTAACAAGGTAAATCCAAACCTCATTAAACATACCAGGGCTGGAAACTCGTTCTAATTGTACTACTTGAAGAACCAGCCATGCAGTAGTGTAAGATACAAAGAAACTTTTTCTCTCTTGGTCCTGATGAATTGCCTACTGATTTTATTTAGGTTAGGTAGCCCCACCAATAAAGTTTAGTACAACCGAGCTTCACAAAACCTTTTTAATCACCTCCATCACTCCACTACACTACACTACTTCTCACAGCCCACATACCCTAACTCACCCAACGGCGTAATTAAGAAAAGAAGTCCGCCAAGGAGCCCCTTTGTGGGTGCCAGTCGGGCATTGCAGCGCCGGCCCGACAAGGAGCACGCCCAGATGATGAAGCATGACATCTTTCGGGGTGTGTGAGGGCACTTACTCCAATTGGCGGCTATCCCACTAACCTGATCACCTTCCCCAGTTTTAGGAACTGCACACCCCTGTATTTAACTATTACAGAAAGGGAGTATGTGTGCTGGACCTCATCAAAAGCTCCCGGTTCCTCTCGTTTATATTACAGTGATCCTAAACTCATAAATTCTTCTATTTCAACTGTTGTGTAGTTCCTAAAACCTATACAGGACCTGCGCGTTTAGACACTGTAGGAGTGGTGTCTGGACTGATTCTAGACACCCCCACCGGGTATGTTAGCCTGTGTACCAGCTAGCTCACAGTGCCACTACAAACCCCTCTTATTAAGGAGAGAATAATTCTTGGCAACTATCGAACATGACAACGCTGATCCCTCAGGATCGTGGAAACAGTGCGATACTTTTCGCTCAGTCACTCATGCTCACTTTGTCTCAGAGAGATACATAGAATAAACAATGGGGGAGTTTTCCAATAAGCATTTATAGAACCAGCGTCATTCTAGTGTAAAATAGGTGTGCTGAAACAACCATTAAACAGAAACAGATATAAATGATTAGAAGCACTAACAGAGTAAAAGGATGGTAGATTTCTACCATAGTGCTACAACAATGAATAAAGGCAAGTATATAAAATACATCACAGTAATAAATGCATACTCCTACGATGCGAACCTAATTAGATGTATCTAAGTGTACCTAGCATGTATGTAGGTGTAAAGCCAAGAATCCCTCTAGGATAAAGTCAACCCCGTTACCTGAAGTGAGAGACTTTGGGTCCCCGTCTTGGTCTCGAGATGGACACCCTGCAAGTGATGTCAGACCACTGCGAGCTGGAGTGTCTGCGTGCAGGAACCTCAGCATCTCGCGTCAGTGTGTCGGCATGGAAGTCCTTTTCTCCTCTGACTACCTCAGCAGGATATGGTGTTTATATACCCAAAGTGGTACCCTCAGGGGTTTTACCTTGCTGTGTCATGTTGGACTTAGGATGACGGAAGGAATGACCCTTATACATAGTTATTATGCAGGAGAAGGTAGTCCTGCTGAGTTTCCAAGAATCCTAATGCATAATGGATGAGGCCAGTTTTCAGGGAAAGTCCCAAGTCCTGTAGGCAGTATCGTAGCTAGGTAAAAGGTCAGTCCCAAGAACCGTTATGTAGTGTAATGGTAGGGGACAATATAGGTGAAAGGTTAGGTGACTACCTGAGCCTATGTTGGGTTACCTATATGAAACATAACACCCACTCCTTATCCGACTGGACGAGATACTAAAATTCTAACGTACTTCTAGGCATTGGAATGCAAACAACTAATTAGTTCAATACTTTAGTGTTTTAAAAAATATTTTAAAAATGCTAAATAATGCTAAAATCTTTTTTTTTGCGGTAGAAGTTACACCAAAATATGTTCGTATATATAGTTAGAACAATTAAGACTGGCTGAAAGCCGTGCAGTTTTAGCAAAAGTTTGTTTGTTGAAATTTCCAAATGTGGACGTTTTTGAAAAAGCCAAATTTTTCCCAGCACACGATGAGCCAAATGTTTGTGTCCTGGCTGGGAGATGCAACATCACTGTTGCCTGCAATCGCAGACACCGGTCCCTGCAACACCTCGCTGATCAGGTCAATCGAGCACAGATGTTCCTCTGTATTCTCCACAGCCGCTGCTGGGGATGCCTGTGTGACAACCAAGGCCTGAGTACTTGTTGAGGAGCCGGTATCCTTTCCGACAGGAGCTGAAGCATCCTGTGGTGGCTCTAAGAATGCAGACATCAACATTGGAATACGCCGAGGACACTGCAGAACATGGACCGTAATCGGGTCCAGTAAAGCATCAACGTCCGGTGGCGCAACTGATGGAAGTGTTAGACAGAGATCGAACACGCATTCTTGTCCGCAGAACAGGCATTGGAGGACAGGCAGAATACAGGCAGAATACAGTCGATCCGATGATAGGAACCAAGATTCACTAAGTTCGCGAAGGCGAGGTGTGCCCAGATGGAGTACCATACGATCACAGTATCGGTGCTCCAATAGCCTTTTTACTCTCCTTGGTGACTGGGACGTCCATTGCGTAGCAGAAAAATGACAATCAGGATACCTGCTATTAGGAACAGGATCAGCGGAAGCCCTCCAAAAATGCTTCCAAATACAGAGTGTATGAAGTTGGGAATAACTGAGGATTGTCTGAAAGGTGCTTAACAGTCCAGAACCTATGGTCTTAAATAGGTGAACTATACCCGTCGTATCAGACATGTTAAAGATACGTTGTACTATTTCTGTGAAATGGAAAGGGCAGTTTGTTCGTACTAGTGCCTGTATCTCAGCCGAGGACCTTGCAACCTGAAGATCACAAGTTTCCCAGGCAGAGGTTAAGGGCACGGTTTGATGTAGAAGCATGGCTTTCATTCGGCTCAGAGTATTAAACCGTATAAAGGAAACATTCAACGAAGGCCATAACGGCGCCTCCCTGACTGTATGGGTCGGTGGAAACAATACTTGCATACAGCAAGTAACCCTGGAGCTTACAGTGACAAGATATGCGATGCCCGGGAGCATCCCACAACAACCTTGATCATTCAGCATCAAGCGACTCCCATTTGAAAGTAACTTGAACACCGGATTGATCACTGCAGCTGGGGACCCTTTCAAGTGACAGGATAAGTTAGCAACTGAACCATTACAGGCCCCGTGAAGCATGATATCCTGGCTTATGAGAGATCCACTTAAAGAGTTCTCGCAGTTTGCACTGCTTAGAAACACCTCCATGTCCCCATTCCTGCATCGAAATCTGTATGGTAATTCCCAAGATTCCTTGATGTTTCACCTGGGACAATGTCGAGGTTTTTAGCCAATCGAGGCACAACTTCCCAACACTGTATGATGTCACCAACCCCGGATGTTCTTTGTACATAGCGTCGGTCCGGCCTATGGATACTAAACCCCTCAGTTGCACCCCTGAATCTTGATTGGCATCTGCTTCTGTGGGCCAAACTAACCATCCCTTCCAATTGGGGTCTGAAGTATTGTTCTGTATGATGTCATCTATTGTTTCCCCTCCACGTGATGTAAAATTCATATGAGATGGGGTGGGAACACGAGGTGTGTTCAAATCCTTGTTCTTGGCTAGTCCAAGACAGGAAGTATGTTGCACAGTGTCATTCAGAAATATCTGCTGTGGAATGAGGCACGCTCCAAATAGTGCTTCTGTTCCCTGGACTTGCCATTCCTTTGAACCCCAGACTGATTTTATGTCTACAGTGTCCTTCCATAAGTCGAAACCCTGTTCAGACAGTTGGGAAATAAAGGATGCAGAATACATCTGTTTGGTGTTAGTCAGCATATTTGTCTGTGCAGTTGTAGATGCAATCTCATAGTAATATGAGGTCAGGTCAGAAGCGCTGAACCCTGAAAAATAAGAACATTTCTGAGCAAACGTTTGCGAACTACCTTTTGGCTGTGTCGAGCAATGTTCCCATTGGTGGTATGTGAAAACATTTCGTGGGATACTGGATTTGTGTAAAAACTGATGGCCATAATGATGGTAACAGTACATAGTGTCAAAATCAGATGTGTCCTCTAACATTTCATTGCTTGAGAATGCAGCAGATTGTTCTAAATCAGACAACATATTTACAGTCTCAAAATCCAAATCATCAGAAAATGTACTGGAGGTAATGATATAATTTAGAGAAATTTTAAATAAATGTGGTATTTTTAAAGTTCAGTGGGACCAAATACATCATAATCAACCTTGTCCCAAACTATACCATCAGGAATTGGAACAGCTGTAATGTTTACAGAGAACAGGTCTCTTTGTTCACGATAAGATGTATGAGGTTTCAGGCCCAAGTTCACATTTGATACTGCAGAGCGTTCTGAGAGATATTTTCCATTCATGAGTAAGCAGAAGACAGTCACTAGGCCAATCCAGAAACAAAAAAAACAGTATTCCAGTTATCCAGAGCTGGAGCCAAGGTGATGGTAAATAAGTCTTTTTCAGAAAAGTGTAGAAATCACGAATTCGTTGCTTACGGGAAACTGGTGCTGGCATTGTCTCAGGTACACTGGGATCAAGAGAGAAGGTATCAAAATCGATGAAGTAGCCAGATGCAGTTCGATCTATTGTGATAGCTCAGCAGGTTTTGTTGAACTGGCAGGTGTCTCTTGTCGAAACATACTGATGTAGACATCGGTGTTAGGCCAAATTGAAATTTGTCTTTCATTTGTGTTTTGAAGTTCCGTTTCAAGAGGAACGAGTTTCATTTCATTGTTGGAAATTCCACATTAGGTCTCGCGTAGGCAGCACGCATGCGCTGTCTCTCCGAGACATCAAGTAATCTCTATCAGGGGTGAAATTCCACCTTTTGCAGGGGAATTTCTCCTGCCCCTTGCCATTTGTAAACACTGGCATTGCTTTTATTACAGGGCTTATTATTGGCTGTAGAGGCGATGCGTCACTTCCGTTTATTCCGGAAGCAGCACCGCCTAACTACAGTTTTCGTCCGCTTTCGTGGCCAGTTTCGTTTTTGCAGGGCCGTATCTTTTCATTTATGGACTACTTCATTGTTTTTTTTTTAAAGGCACCATGGCGGCTGGTTCACCCATAGCGGCCCGCGCCTTTGTAATGCGGCACTCTGGTGTGCGGGCGGCAGATGTTTTTTACTGCTCCTGCTACTGTGTATACTGTAAATGTATTTTGTATTCTGATCGCTGGCAACAAAAAACGTGTTACTTTTCTAAAGCTGTCCGTGGCGATAAATTATCCCACGCACTTGGAAGACAGTCACCTTTCTAAATAGAGTTTACATAAGCTCCACACTTAAGTGTATAACCTCCAATTAACTGTTTGTGCAGCAGCCACCTCATTAACCACAGTCTGGCCCCATATTGACTCCGAAAAACAACATTTGTAAACAAGTGACTGTTGGAAATGGCCCTTTTTGCAGGGTCACCCCTAAACTTTTTGCCTGCCTCCTGTATTTTTGCTGACCTGTTTCTGTTGGTTTTATGACTCTGGGCACTTTACCACTGCTGTTCAGTGCTATAGTGCATATGCTCTCCCTTGGTAAATATGTCTATGTGAATTGGTGCACAAGTTACTAACTTGTGTAACGATATATCTGTAAGAGACAGTAGTTGGTGATAGATTCCTTACCTTAGAATATCCCCAGGCGTCAGGCTGGATCCGGAAAGTTTTGCGTAGCAGTACCCTTGCGCGTCGGTAGGCGGCGTCGTGCGGCTCCGCGTCCGTCGTCGGCGTCGTGATCGCCGGGATGACGTCGCGGGCAGTACTTAGACGCCGCCCCTGCGCGCTGACGTCAGTTCTGTACACGACTTTCCGCGCCAGGAACGCAGAGCCATGCAAGAAGCTGACACAGGTGTCTGAAAAATACTAGGGCCCTGAAAGGGATGTCCTTAACCCTAGAAATCAGTTCGCAGAACGGGGAGGATGGGTGGGCGGTAGGAATCTATCACCAACTACTGTCTCTTACAGATATATCGTTACACAAGTTAGTAACTTGTGCATCTGAAAGAGACACGTTAGTGATAGATTCCTTACCTTAGAATAGATACCCCAGCAATACCAACCCCGGTGGTGGGTCTGCGAACAAAGATCAGACAAGGAAGTCCTGGAGGACAGAACGGCCAAAGAAGCCGTCCCTCCGGACCTGACTGTCAAGGCAGTAATGCTTAGTAAACGTGTGCAGCGAGGCCCACGTAGCTGCCTGACAGATAACCGGCAGCGGAACACCGCGGCCCAAGGCCGTGGTAGCAGCCGTTGCCCTGGTGGAATGGGCACGCAGCCCAACAGGAGGCTCCTTCTTAGCCAAAGAATAGCAGGTCTTGATGCACAAGGTAACCCAGCGGGAGATGGTCCTCTTGTGCACCGCCCGACCTTTTTGGCGCCCACGTAGCCAACAAAGAGCTGGTCATCCACCCGGAAGTGTTTCGTGCGGTCGATATAGAAGGAGAGCGCACGTTTTGGGTCCAGACGGTGGAGCCTCTCTTCCTCTCTGGAAGGATGCGGAGGCGGAAAGAAGGTGGGCAAAGTGATGGTCTGCCCAATGTGGAAAGCAGTAACCACCTTTGGCAAGAAGGACGGACGCGTCCGAAGAACAACCTTGTCTGGATGAACAGACAGAAAGGGAGGTTTGCAAGAAAGAGCCTGGAGCTCACTCACCCGCCGAGCGGAGGTGATGGCCACCAGAAAGGCTGCCTTTAGAGTCAGAAGACGAAGAGGACAGTTATGCAGAGGCTCAAAGGGAGCGCACATTAAAAAGGTAAGAACCAAGTTCAAGTCCCACTGAGGCATTACAAACGGAACAGGAGGGAAGAGGTGAGTAATGCCTTTTAAGAACCTGTTAACAACAGGGGACTTGAAAAGGGAGGGCTGATCAGGGAGCCTGAGGAAGGCCGAGATAGCACAAAGATAACCCTTGATGGTACCCAGGGCAGAACCCTGTTGGGCCAGAGAAAGAAGGAACAGAAGGACCTCAGAAAGAGGGGCAGAAAGGGGATTCACAGCCTTTGCTGTGCACCATGCCACAAATTTGTTCCACCTGCAGGCGTATACCACCTTAGTGGAGGGACGCCTGGCTGCCAGAATCACATCACAAACTTCGGGAGGCAAGTCGAAAGGAATCAACTGCCGCCGCTCAATCTCCACGCAAGCAGGTGTAGACTGGACAGGTTCGGGTGGAGGACCGTCCCCTGCTGCTGCGACAGAAGATCCTCCCGAAGAGGCAGACGGATCGGGGGATCTATGCTCATATTGAGTAGCTCGGGATACCAAACTCTTCGAGCCCAGTCCGGAGCCACAAGAATGACTTGGGCCCGGTCGTGCCGAATCTTCTTCAACACTCTGGGTAGAAGTGGTATAGGCGGAAAGGCGTATAACAGACCGCAACTCCACTCGCGACGAAAAGCGTCGCCGAGCGAGTGCCGCCTTGGAAATTCCAACGCGCAGAACTGATGACATTGCGCGTTCTCTTCGGAGGCGAATAGATCTAACCAAGGCTCTCCCCACTGTAGAAAGAGTCCTTGCGCCACTTCCGAGTGAAGACGCCATTCGTGATCCATGATGCACCTGCGGCTGAGTTCGTCCGCCCTGGCGTTCAGAGAACCTGCCAGGTGTTGAACCATCAGGAACATGCCCTGATGTTCCAGCCATGTCCAGAGGCGCAGAGCCTCCTGACAAAGGGTCCAAGACCCCACCCCGCCCTGTTTGTTGCAGTACCACATGGCGGTGGTGTTGTCTGTGAACACCTGCACTACCTTCCCTTTGACAGAGGGAAGGAATGCCTTGAGTGCAAGCCGGATCGCCCGGAGCTCCAGAAGGTTGATATGGAGCCGGGACTCCGCCGGAGACCAGAGGCCTCTGATCTCCGCCTCTCCCATGTGACCGCCCCATCCCAGAAGGGACGCGTCCGTCACAACTGTATGCTCTGGCTGGGGAAGGGAGAGGGATCTGCCCATGACCCATTGCCGGTTCGAGAGCCACCACTGCAACTGTTTTGCAGTCCCCTCCGAGATCTGGACGTGATCGGACAGGTTGCCCTGGTGCTGCGCCCACTGGAACTTCAGGTCCCACTGCAGAGCCCGCATATGCCATCTGGCATGATTGACCAGCAGGATGCAGGAGGCCATGAGGCCCAGCAGCCTCAGGGTCATCCTTACCGAAACCCAGGATAAAGGCCGAAAGATCGGAATCATAGCCTGAATATCCCGGACTCGCCGTTCGGGAGGATAGGCCCGAAACCGCGTCGTGTCCAGAACTGCTCCGATGAAAAGGAGCTGTGGAGAAGGAATCAGATGCGACTTTGGCACATTGATGGAGAACCCCAGCGAGTGCAGGAGTTCGGCCGTAGTCTGGAGGTGGGAGACGACTGCCTGGGACGAGCCCGCCTTCAGCAGCCAGTCGTCGAGGTAGGGGAAGACTGAAACCCCTGCCCGGCGCAGATGAGCTGCGACCACCGCCATCACTTTCGTGAACACCCGAGGGGCACTTGTAAGGCCAAAGGGGAGCACGGTGAACTGAAAATGCTCGGGGCCTACCGTGAACCGAAGGTAACGCCGGTGGGCCGGCAGGACGGGGATGTGGAAATACGCGTCCTGCAAGTCCAACGCTACCAACCAGTCTCCAGGGTCGAGGGCAGTCAAGACCTGAGCTAGGGTGAGCATCTTGAACTTCTCCTTCCGGAGGAAGCGATTGACGTTCCGGAGGTCCAAGATAGGACGCATGTCCTCCTTGTCCTTTTTGGGCACCAGAAAGTAGTGGGAGTAGCAACCACGCCCTACTTCTGGGGTCGGAACATGCTCGATGGCCCTCTTGGTCAAGAGGGCCGTGACTTCCTTCTGTAGAAGCACCAAGTGATCCCCTGACATGCGGTGGAATTGAGGTGGCATGGCTGGGGGTGGTCTCGAAGGGGAGGGAGTAGCCCCTTAGGACAATGTCCAAGACCCACCTGTCCGAGGTGATGGTGCGCCAGTGGGGAAGGTGATGGCGGACCCTGCCCCCTACTGGCGTGCCGTGCACCTGAAAGGAGGGACTAGGAGGGCTTGGAGGCCGCGGACGGGTTGGAGGTGGTGGCCTGACCCGCACGCTGGTTGCCCGATCCGCCACGGCGGAATCCACGTCCTCGGCCACGCGAAGACGCCTGCTGCGCGGGCCGGTGGCTGGGCTGCTGACGTGAAGGGGCGCCCCTACCGTGGCCACGATAGGGGCGAAAAGCAGAAGGTAGCGGAGGGCGTGTAGCAGAAAGGCCCAGGGACTTTGCAGTAGCCCGTGAGTCCTTAAAGCGCTCCAACGCATGGTCTGCTTTGGACCCAAAAGACCGACTCCATCAAAGGGCATGTCCATGAGAGTATTCTGGACATCCCCTGAAAAACCAGTGGTTCTCAGCCAGGCGTGGCGTCGGAGCGCCACCGTCGTTGCAATCGACCTGCCCAGCGAGTCGGCGGTGTCAAGGCCACAACGGATAGTGTATTTGGCCGCATCCCTTCCTTCCGCAATGGCGCGGGAAAGCAGTGCCTGGACCTCCTCAGGGCACTGGGGCAAAACATCCGCCACCGAATCCCACAGAGAGTGGGTATATCGGCCCAAAAGACAAGCGGTGTTAACGGACCGCAAGCCAGCACTGGAGGAAGAAAAACCTTTCTTCCCAAACTGATCCAGGCGTTTGGATTCCCTATCCGGAGGAGCGGTAGGGAAGGCGGTTTGGGAAGCGGAGGCTTGGACAACCAAGCTCTCAGGAGTGGGGTGGACAGAAAGAAACAGGGGTCGCCCGGAGCGGGGCGATGGCGTCGTGACACGTTCCGATCCACAGGAGCCCCTGTGTTGGGCTTGGACCAGGCGCCCAAAGAACGTCCGTGAGGGCGTCGTTAAACGGCAGCACAGTCTCCGCAGAGGAGGCTGCCGGCTGAAGCACCTCTGTCAAGATGTTAGGCTTGACCGTCAAAGTAGGGAGCTGGAGACGTAAGGCCCCAGCAGCCCTACGCAACACCGTACCAAAGTTGGCCCCTCCTCCGTAGCCACGGGAGGAGACAGCATGCCAGTGTCAGGAGAAGTATCCAGACCACTGGCCTCCCTAGACTCTCTGTCCAGTCCTCATCATACTGACAGTTGCGTGTCAGAGGGTCATCAGACCCCTCCCAGTCCTCCTGGTCCTCCTCTGGTTCAAAATAAGGAGGAGGAGGGACAGTTGGGACCCAAGGTCCCATCGGCGCCGGAGCCGGCGTCGAGCGACGTCGCTCCGGGTCCAAGTCCGGAGCCGGAAGGAACTGGGGGACGACGCCGCCCGGAGCCCAGGGCGGCGTCGAGAACGGCACCGGAGACATCGGCGCCGGCGGAGGTGTCGTGAGGTCGACCGGCGTCGATGGGGGTTGTGGAGCCGGGATCGAGGCCGGGGCCGGAGCCGGGATCGAGGCTGGAGGCTCGGGCGACGCCGGGGCCGGAGCCGACGCCGGATCAACCCCATCAGGGCCCGCGGGGCCCGAAGGCGCACCGGAGGGGCCTGAAGGCCCGAAGAGGCGGGCCATGGCCGACAGGAACTCCTGTACCTTGGCCGGATCCGCCCCGAACCCGGGAAGGGCGGGTATGACGGGGGCGACTCCACAGGCAAGTCCGGGGCCGCGGGGGCGGGGACGGTGCCGGGAGGGGCCTCAGCCGAGTCGCGAGACCGGCGAGGCGAAGTCCGAGAGCGACGATGCTTCTTGGACTTCTTGTGTCGAGACTTACCGGACGAAGAAGACTTCGACGCCGACGACCGGTGTGCACTCCGCGAGCGACCCCTGGACCTCTCACGCGACCGGGGCTTCCGCGGAGCCGAATGCCGGGCCTCGAGGAGCTTTCGAGACCGCTCTCGCAAAGCCTTCGGGTTGAGGGCCTGGCATTCGGGACAAGACTCGGTGTCGTGGCCTCGGCCGAGGCAGAAGAGACACTCCCAATGCGGGTCGGTGACGGACATCATCCGCGCACAGGCGCCGCATCGCTTGAAGCCGGGCATCCCTACGACACCTGAAGGCTGGAAAAAAAACAGTGAAAAATCACCAAAAAGTATGGTCAAAAATTGACCAGGGCACTGCTCTTCCCGGATCTGCGCTTACTGGCGCGGAAAAAGAAGAACTGACGTCAGCGCGCAGGGGCGGCGTCTAAGTACTGCCCGCGACGTCATCCCGGCGATCACGACGCCGACGACGGACGCGGAGCCGCACGACGCCGCCTACCGACGCGCAAGGGTACTGCTACGCAAAACTTTCCGGATCCAGCCTGACGCCTGGGGATATTCTAAGGTAAGGAATCTATCACTAACGTGTCTCTTTCAGATATATCCCTTATTGGCTTATTTGGTTTACCTGTTAGTCCCTAGTAGTGTGGCCTGTGTGCCCAGGGCTGGTAAACCAAATGCTGCTGGTGGGCATGCAGCGCTGGTTTGCGCCACCCACAGAAGCAGCTTTTAAAGTGTGTCTCAGACCTGCCACTGCAGTGTGTGTGTGCAGTCCAGAATTGCCATCTTGGCTGTGAAGTGCACCCACTTCCCAGCCCCTGAACCTTCCCTTGGCATCATGTAAGTCACCCCTATGGTAGGGCGCATTGTATGTGTAAGTTAGGACATGCCTTGGTGTGTGTAGCATGTCCTGGTAGTGAATTACACCCCATTTCGTTTTTCACTACTGTAAGGCTACCTGTTCCTCATAGGCTAGAATGGGCAGTTTGACTATTACATTCTATAGTCCTAACTGACCCCAGGAACATGGTAGAAAAACGAATTTAGTATGCCTGAGCTCAGAATATTAAAATACACCTTTTAGTGAAGTTTATTTTTATATTCTGTGTTTGAAAATACCACTTTTAGAAAGTAGGCATTTTCTTGCCTAAGCCTTCCAGTGTGCTCTGCCGTTATGTGTATTGGCTGTCTGGTTTTAGAGGGGCAGGACAGGCTGAGTCAGACCTGGGTTGAATAGAGAGATCTGCATTTAGAGTGTGGGGAGGGGTGGCTCTTTGATCTGAATAGGGCTGTGCCTGGCAAGGTGAATGCTGGCTCCACCTCCCACTGTGTGTCTGCTAGCAGACCCCCTCTTTCTGAAAGGAAGGATGCAGCCTGGTAAACAAAGTGCTCCAGGCCTGAGCAGAACTGGTTCTGGCTAGGTTCAGGGACTGGTAGCTTCAAGGATCAAAGGCTTTTGGGGTATAAATATCTGTGCTCAAACCCCCTACTTTTGTATTGCTTTTGGATCTGGAGAGGAAACTCTGTCCGTGCCACTGGAGGAATCTGCAGGAAGTGGCTGTCCTTGTGCTTGTGTGTTTCTTGCACTGGCCTGCAGCAGTGACCACTGGACCTTGAAGAGAGAAAAGGACTTTTGAGAGAACTTTTATTTTTTGTTACAGCAATTACCCAAGGGCTAGGAAAAGAGCTAGCCTCCTGCTGGAGTCTCAGGCACATCTGACTCCACCACCAACCTCCTGCTTCCTCCCTGCGAGGATTGCTATCTGCTGATGAGGCTCCTGTGAGTTCTAGGGCCTCTAGTTTTGCTTCAGAGAAAAGAGTGCTGGAAATCGTCGCTAACGCACGTTTGCGAGCCGCTGCAGCCGAGAGCGCTGGAAAAATCATTGCGCTGCTGCCGCTGGGCGCTCGCAACACGAAACCATCGCTAACGCCCCTTTGCGAGCCGCTGCAGCCGAGACGCGCTGGAAAAATCATCGCGCGGCTGTCGCCGAGCGCTCGCAACCCCTACAGAATCATTGCTTCAAGACATCGCATTGCGGACGCCGTGCGTCCGCCATTTTCATCGCATCGCACCGGATTTCGTCGCTCCCTCGCGGAGCGCCATTTCTTCGCATCGCAACACGATCGCACAACGCAACAGGCTCGTCGCATCGACTTCTCCCTCGCGGCAAGAAAGTCATCGCATCGGCGGCCTAGCGTGCAGAAGTTTGTCGCATCGTCTCCGCACACGCAACAGGATCGTCGCATCGCCTTCGCCCTCGCGGCAAGGTCTCAGCGCATCGGCGGCCTAGCGTGCAGAAGTTGGTCGCATCGTCTCCGCACGCATCAGCAGATCGGCGCATCATCCTCCCTTGCGGCAAGGATTTTAACGCATCGCCGGCCTCGCGTGAGGAAAATCATCGCTACCACTTCTTTGCAACATTTTGTTGGTTTTGCTACTAAACCCAGGTACTTTGTGAGAGAAAGGGTCGCAGAGACCACTGCCTTGAATTTGAACCTTATTTTTGCAACCTCTGAACGAGAAAGGGGCGCAGAGACCCCTGCTTTGAATTTGAACCTTACTCTTGCAACCTTTGAACTATCTTTGACAGTCCTTCAACAGCTATCCTATCTTTGACAGTATTGTGGCTTTTACAGTTATTGGTCTTGTGATAAATCTGCCTTTATATAAAGATACTTATTTTTTATAACTACTTGTGTGGTGTCCCTTTGTAGTGTTCCTCACTGTGTTACTGTGTATGGTCATAAATGCTTCACACCCTGCCTCTGAGATAAGCCTACCTGCTCGTGCTACGTTACCACAGGGTTGAGCGGGGGTATTAAAGAGGGTAGCCCTCTCACTCTGACTTAGGAAGAAGGGTCCCTACTTGGACAGTGGCCAGCCATTGCCAACTAGAGACCCCCATTTTTAACAGTGACCCTGTTTAATGCTGCCGCTCTCGCAGGACAGGGCAGATAAAGGCAGCGTGCGCCTCATCAATCAATGCGCAGAAAGCTCTGGTCAGAGCCGGGGTGTGTCTGCGGACGGCCAGTGGTCAGCGGACCCTCCAGACGCAACGACGGTCCTCTTACGTGTGCTGGGAGTGACAGCCGGCCACGGTCCGGCCAGACAACAGCTTGTCACAGTGGTAGCGCCGGACCCCCGCCTGCCTGTAGTGCTACAGCAGGGTGCTAGAGGCTGCAAACATGGGCAAGGACCCTGGGGGGGGGGCGCACTGCAGGACTGGGCTGTCTGCGTCTCCAACGGCAGTCACTGCCAGCTGGAGTTATTACACGCAGCATAGCGGGTCGTGTTTATTAAATGCATGTGTTTATTACATGCACCATAGCAGAGCGTTTGGAAAAGGCACGTGTTTAATACATACAACCATATCCGAAGTGTTTATTAAAGGCATGTGTTTATTACATACACCATAAAGACATGCGTTTATTACACGCACCATAGCGGGCACGATTATTAAATGCATGTGTTTTTTACACGCATCATAGCGGGCGCGTTTATTAAATGCATGTGGTTATTAAATGCACCAGAGGAACTGCATTGGTCGCCTTCCAAAGGTGCTTTTATTAAACGCACTCAACTTCGTTTAATTGATACACCTCGGTAACCGCACTTATGGGACGCACCTAATGAGGCTGATTTTAATGAACACATCCTAGTAAATAGTGAGGATGCACTTCGGCGAGCTATAGTTATTACATATATTATGAGAAGCTTCATTTATTGAATATACGACAATGAGCTGTGACTATCGAATGCACCCCAGTGAACTCCTATTTAATATTCAGCATTGAACGGCTTTTATTGAACGCATCCTGACGAACTGATCTGCAACTATAGAATGCGTACGTTTTAGCGCATTTATTGCATGCTTGTAACCTGCATTTAATTAAATCGATTCCAGTAAACGTGTGTATTGAACTTAACATCAGCAAGTTTAATATATTGCAGTAGACTGCTTTCACACTGTACTATTAACTGTGCTGATTGAACGCATCCTAGTAAATGTATTTACTGAGCACATTCCGGTCAAGTGATTTTATAGGATGCCTCATATAAGCAGTGCCTAATGAATACATTGTGCTAGGTGACCTTTAATGACGCTGTGTAGTTACTGCAATATACTAACTGCACTTATTGAATGCACCCATCGATGCTGTGTTAATAGAATGCACGCCCGAGCTCTATTTATTAAATGGCTCCACTGAGCTGCATGCATTGAATCTACGCAATTCAGTTACATTAAATCGATTCTACGCCAACAAGCTGAGTTTATTCAATGCATCTTGGTAAATCGAGTTTATTGAATGCATGCTTGAAACTGCGTGGTTTGAATGCCCCTAGTTAACTCGCCTTCGTAAGTAATGTTTCCCTAATTCAGCTAAGTATGTTGCATTTATTGACATTAGATCAGCCAGTCAGAATGATGATGCCATCTGCCGCTGCATGCCTGCACTCCAAGTTGACAGAGTGAATCAGGGAAACGTCGAAATCTGCCTATCTTCATGACAATGGTAAGAAGGATCAATGAGCGTCTGAGGAAGAAAGGTAAGTACCACACACTTAACTGGAAGGAAGGGACATGCTTGTTCTTCTTGAACAATCTTTGCTCATCATGTAACAAAGCCGAGAAGAAAGCTTCCAGGCACAGAAAGATTTTACAGCGCCGCAGATACGATATACAAGCATTTGCAATGCAATAGGTTTCGCATGTAAGCAAGTTTGAGCTATTGCATTAAAAATGACGATGCCTTTTATTTATGTTTTGGTTTTTAAAAAATAAATAAAAGGCTTTGTCATTTACAATGCCAATAGCTTAAACTCACGTAAATGCGAGACCTATTGCATTGGAAATGCTTGTTTTTTATTGGTGACTCTTCGAATGTTACGAGTCTTTCTGTCTGAACTTCCTGTATGGTAGCGAGAGGAGAGTGTCGGCTACCCAGGAGCCCACGAGGCCTATTCAGCATCGGCCACATAGTGTGGTTTGATCAGATCAATGGAGACAAATCTCTTCTTTTTTTCCGGCAAGAGGCGTAAGTAGTACTGTTCTTGTTCCTTCGACAGCCAGGACAGGTACAGGCTTTCTGTATGATGGCCCAAATTCCTTCTTGTCTTCAATCTTTTCTCTGACCAGATCCCCGACTTTTGGGATCCAGGCAGGTCTTGCCGTGACAGATTTGACTTCCCCAGTGGCGGTGCATTTTACTTGCACGTTGCTTAGTAGTGCCCGGGATTCATTCAGATCCTGTAAAACAGCCAAACGTTTATTGATGTCAAATGGTTTCTCATCCGCCACTCTGCTTTCATAATCGAGATCAGGTACCCACATTCTCGTCCCAAATAGGACCTCGTAAGGAGTGACGCCTCCTAGGGAACTTCTTGGCATATTATTAAGGGCTTGTAGGACCCCCGTATAAGTGATTGAGCAAACTACTACCCGAACCGAATACTCTTGCTGTTAAAGATCGCTTTAAGTCTCGGTTTTTCCTCTCCACGACCGGATTTCCCTCGGGATAGTACGGAGAGGAGTACCGCAATGTTACACCCAAACTTCCCATGGCTTCCTTGTAAGCCCTAGGGCTAAACGCGGGGCCATGGTCAGAATGTAATGTGCCAACTGCGTATGTCCCTATAAAGACTCGCAAATCTTTTATAACAGTTCGAGCGTCAGCCATGCGTGGAGGCCATACCCATAGGAATCTAGAGCATGAATCCACAGCCACCAAGATATACTTGTAAGCCCCATTCGATTGTAGGGGGCCGCAGTGGTCTAAATAGACACAAGCAAGTGGTCTATCTGATATTAGTAGTGGTGTCTGCGCTGGACGTGCTACTGTGGAACCCTTCATCTGCTGACAGATGTCACAATTTAGAACAAAATTCTTTGTCTGTTTAGTTAACCCTGGCCACCAATAGCGCGGTTTCAATATTGAAACTGTTGCGGTAATCCCTGCGTGTGCAGATCCTAGACCCTCGTGTGCAGTTAGTATTAAGCCTAATCGGCAATCCATGTTTGGTATTACTCTATCCCCCACTCCTGGAATTTGAACATACAAAATATTGTTTGCATCTAACTTGGAGTACTTGAGTGGAAAACCTTTCGTTAAGGCTGTGCTGTTTTTGCGTGAAGCAATGACATCTAACATTATCTGTCCGTCTATTCTCGTTTTTGAATGAGTAATTGCAGCTACGGCAACAGGACGTACTGCCCCCTTTGGGGCGTCATCGGCTAATGAATTCCCTTCAACGTGAATGCCATCACGTTGATGACTCAGCATGTGTATCACGTGAGCTCTTGGTAGTTCGTTTTTCAACTCAGCTACCTGTTCCTATAGCATTTTATGCTTAATTGTGCCACCTTTTGAGTCTCTAAACCCATTTTGACCCCAGTAGTGAAGATATTCATTGTATGACTGGACACAATAAAAAGAATCGCACAAAATCAGTGTGGGCAATTCTCAATCCGTATTGATTAGTGCTAGTAACGGGGCTTTTAATTTTGCTAGCTGTGCCGTACAGTCTCCTAGAGACTGTCTTCGTACTGCTGGGATGGAACTTGCCATCTGCATCGACCCTTCACAATCGCACACGCGGCGCTGTATTGCTGTTTACTTCCTATGGCCGGCCTAGCAGATCCGTCAGTGTAAATGATATATTCATACTGGTCTAGAGGCATTATTTCATTTGGTAGAGGATATTCTTGTTCATAATACAGGAATGCTTGTGTTTTTAGACAAGGGTCATATCTGTATTCTACATCCGTTGCAGTGAGAGAATTAGCCCATTGTATCCATCTTGGATGTAAGGCTGAAGCATTAGGAGCGCTTGCCTTTGTAGCAGCCTCTAAGGCTTGTACCAGAGTTACGACAATTATTCGTTTCCCCTGAGCCAGTGCTCTCTTACTACAGCGGTCTGTACTGCTGTCAGGATTTTTTTCTGTAGAAGCAAAGCGCATTTCAGCGTTTGTGTACAAGTGTGATTTGTATGCTATGGGTACCGTTTCTCCTTCATGGAAGGTTAGGTAAGTGTACCCAGATTGTCCCGGTATAACACGGATCGCCAGGTTGCGGACATTTACGAGTGTCTGCAAGTGCTTTGAAGCTATCATGTCAGCTTAAAGGGAACAAAGGATATCTGTGTGCTCCTGTGTCCAATGCCTAGTCTTTAAGTCGTAGAAAGGTTTTACTTTTTCTGCGTAATCTAAAATGTATATTCTGCCAAATTTTAAAAATACCAATATGGATTGTAAGTTTTTAAGCGATTAAGGAGGTTGGAGCAGCGCACACTTTACTAAAACGTTAGCTGCCACGTTTTTTCCTTCACTTGACGCATATCCCAAAAATAGGACATTGAGGTGGGCTATTTTTGATTTTTTTTAATTAAATTTGAAGCCCTCAGAGGCGAACTCCAAAATAATGTTGCTCACCCTGGTCAAGTGATCCTTTAAATCATCATCCGTCAGATAAATATCATCTACATAGGACAATGCCGCAACATCCAAATTCTGAAGCAAATCAGTTACCCTAGCGGAAAACAACCCAGGGCTATTCTTATACCCTTGGGGGAGTTGACAAAATTGACGCTGGGAACCTAGTGATGGAGCAAGGACTCGAAAAGAAAGACTTGCTCGAAGGCAATCCTCTTGTTTAACTTATTAACAAATTACTAACTATGTCTTGTGAATAATAACACGCACCACAGAAACACGCGGGTAAGAGAAGCCTGCTTACGTGTGTACTAATGA
>CAWUFW010026182.1:0-36049 GCA_963921515.1 Calotriton arnoldi | reverse complement strand
CCACCCTTAGCCAGGGGGCAGGATGCCCACCACTACTACCACCCTCACCCAGGGGGGCAGGATGCCCACCACTACTACCACCCTCACCCAGGGGGGCAGGATGCCCACCACTACTACCACCCTTAGCCAGGGGGCAGGATGCCCACCACTACTACCACCCTCACCCAGGGGGGCAGGATGCCCACCACTACTACCACCCTTAGCCAGGGGGCTGGATGCCTACCACTACTACCACCCTTAGCCAGGGGGCAGGATGCCCACCACTACTACCACCCTCACCCAGGGGGGCAGGATGCCCACCACTACTACCACCCTTAGCCAGGGGGCAGGATGCCCACCACTACTACCACCCTTAGCCAGGGGGCTGGATGCCTACCACTACTACCACCCTTAGCCAGGGGGCAGGATGCCTACCACTACTACCACCCTTAGCCAGGGGGCAGGATGCCCACCACTACTACCACCCTCACCCAGGGGGGCAGGATGCCCACCACTACTACCACCCTCACCCAGGGGGGCAGGATGCCCACCACTACTACCACCCTTAGCCAGGGGGCAGGATGCCCACCACTACTACCACCCTTAGCCAGGGGGCAGGATGCCCACCACTACTACCACCCTCACCCAGGGGGGCAGGATGCCCACCACTACTACCACCCTCACCCAGGGGGGCAGGATGCCCACCACTACTACCACCCTTAGCCAGGGGGCAGGATGCCCACCACTACTACCACCCTCACCCAGGGGGGCAGGATGCCCACCACTACTACCACCCTCACCCAGGGGGCAGGATGCCCACCACTACTACCACCCTTAGCCAGGGGGCAGGATGCCCACCACTACTACCACCCTCACCCAGGGGGCAGGATGCCCACCACTACTATCACCCTTAGCCAGGGGGCTGGATGCCTACCACTACTACCACCCTTAGCCAGGGGGCAGGATGCCCACCACTACTACCACCCTCACCCAGGGGGGCAGGATGCCCACCACTACTACCACCCTTAGCCAGGGGCAGGATGCCCACCACTACTACCACCCTTAGCCAGGGGGCAGGATGCCTACCACTACTACCACCCTTAGCCAGGGGGCAGGATGCCCACCACTACTACCACCCTCACCCAGGGGGGCAGGATGCCCACCACTACTACCACCCTCACCCAGGGGGGCAGGATGCCCACCACTACTACCACCCTTAGCCAGGGGGCAGGATGCCCACCACTACTACCACCCTTAGCCAGGGGGCTGGATGCCTACCACTACTACCACCCTTAGCCAGGGGGCAGGATGCCTACCACTACTACCACCCTTAGCCAGGGGGGCAGGATGCCCACCACTACTACCACCCTCACCCAGGGGGGCAGGATGCCCACCACTACTACCACCCTCACCCAGGGGGGCAGGATGCCCACCACTACTACCACCCTTAGCCAGGGGGCAGGATGCCCACCACTACTACCACCCTCACCCAGGGGGGCAGGATGCCCACCACTACTACCACCCTTAGCCAGGGGGCAGGATGCCCACCACTACTACCACCCTCACCCAGGGGGGCAGGATGCCCACCACTACTACCACCCTTAGCCAGGGGGCAGGATGCCCACCACTACTACCACCCTTAGCCAGGGGGCTGGATGCCTACCACTACTACCACCCTTAGCCAGGGGGGCAGGATGCCTACCACTACTACCACCCTTAGCCAGGGGGCAGGATGCCCACCACTACTACCACCCTCACCCAGGGGGGCAGGATGCCCACCACTACTACCACCCTCACCCAGGGGGCAGGATGCCCACCACTACTACCACCCTTAGCCAGGGGGCAGGATGCCCACCACTACTACCACCCTTAGCCAGGGGGCAGGATGCCCACCACTACTACCACCCTCACCCAGGGGGGCAGGATGCCCACCACTACTACCACCCTCACCCAGGGGGGCAGGATGCCCACCACTACTACCACCCTTAGCCAGGGGGCAGGATGCCCACCACTACTACCACCCTCACCCAGGGGGGCAGGATGCCCACCACTACTACCACCCTCACCCAGGGGGGCAGGATGCCCACCACTACTACCACCCTTAGCCAGGAGGGCAGGATGCCCACCACTACTACCACCCTCACCCAGGGGGCAGGATGCCCACCACTACTACCACCCTTAGCCAGGGGGCAGGAAGCCTACCACTACTACCACCCTTAGCCAGGGGGCTGGATGCCTACCACTACTACCACCCCCACTCATAGGATGGACAATGCATGACACAACAAGCACACCACAACCTAGGGAATGCAAGATTAAGACATCCCCCCACCACCATGACAAGCGTGTGAGCAGGCTGTGTCAAATGCCTACAACACCGAACATGACATTGAACATACAATGTGACCCCCTAGCACATGTGCCACACATATATGTGTGTGGCACCCACAATGCAAGCAGCCCATGACCATTGTGGCAATGGGGCCTAAACCCCCATCATCACAGTGACCAAAAGGCAAGTGTGGGGTCCATAGCTGAAGCACATTTTGACCATTGTGGCAATGGGGTCTAAACCCCCATCATCACAGTGACCAAAAGGCAAGTGTGGGGTCCATAGCTGAAGCACATTTTGACCATTGTGGCAATGGGGTCTAAACCCCCATCATCACAGTGACCAAAAGGCAAGTGTGGGGTCCATAGCTGAAGCACATTTTGACCATTGTGGCAATGGGGTCTAAACCCCCATCATCACAGTGACCAAAAGGTAAGTGTGGGGTCCATAGCTGAAGCACATTTTGACCATTGTGGCAATGGGGACTACACCCTCATCATCACAGTGACCAAAAGGTAATTGTTGACAAAGAAAGAGCTGCAACTGCCAAACTGCATGGATCATTCCTGGTCACAGAACCAAAAACTCATCTGTGGCAAAGTAGTGTATGTGTCCCATTGCAACATAAATTGGGGGAGCCAAATACTGCAGTGCAAATGAAACATTCCTTTGGCCATGTGCAGACAAACAACACCCATGGGGCTGAGACCGTCAACAGTCATCAATGACACAATGACAGAAGTGACCATCAGAATGCAGACCCACATATTTGCACCAATGGGCACACAAATGCAGATACCCTGTGGAGACAGCAGATGTGAGGTGAACAGATACCATACCATGGCAGCAATGGGACACACAAACCATGATCACTGTGCTGACCGATGACCTAGGAGTCCCAGGGACAGCAGGGGAAACACACCAAACAACATACAGCCAATGGCACACCCAAGATATGCCAATGCAGTGGTGCAGATGCACAAACACAAACAGGCAGACCAACACTGTCATCATACACAGCAGGTGAGGGGTGGGGGTGCCAGTGTCCCCAGGCAACAACACAACACATGAGGAGAGCTGAATACCAATCATACAGATGTGCATACACTGCCACACTAAGGTAACTCATGGATCCAAATCCCCTATGTGGGCAAGCAGGCATTGACAGGTGAGAGGGAGCACAAAACACACATGTCACACAGGCACGTAGGAACAACAACTGACACAGCAAGTCACAGACACACCACAGCACCACCCCCAGGGCCCCCACAATGTGGTGACCCTGGGCTGAAGAAAAATACCACTGTGATGACAAAGCTAAATGTCGTTCACACTGTGAACCACAGTCAGGTGTCCTGAGCAACTAACTACCATCACACCTACACAAGCACAAATCAATCAGCATGGCCAGTAAGCCAAGGCCAACATGGAGGCAGGGGACTAGCCGGGCAACAACTCTCATCTGCACACACTCAAGACCACACCCCTCGACCTCCAACAATGTGCAGCAGTGAAGTACACATGCACTGGTGACATTGCACATGCACCCATTACTATTCCAGGGTGGTGGGTGGGAACCAAGGTGTAGAAACACATCACACATGGACACTCAACAAGACTCCTGAATGTCTGACACACTGCACACTACGCTGTACATGGACATGACGGCAATACCACACCGACCAATGGGATCCCAGCCACAGTCACACACCAATGAAGAAGCCAAGGTCACCCACAAAGAACACACATAGACAACAACCAACATTGCAGCCCGGACCCTAAGGAGTGCCAGCAGTCACACACACAACGTGTCACAATCACTGAAAGATAACACAAACTGGAAATCACATGACAGGGGCAAACAACAAGTGCCAAAGGGAAACCTGACTGTGACCCATCTGCGTCAGCACACAAACTCTGCCCTGACAGCAAACACACCTATGGGTGACACCCTGATGACCAGTAATGTGCCATGCACCCACATCACAGAGAACACAGGGAGAAGACTTTGGGGGAACATAGCTCAAGTCAGCAAGCATCACAAACAGGTACAACACTAGGGATCACAGCATGCGCAGATGAATGGAAGTGAACACACAGACATGCACATACAACACACACCTTGGGCGCAGGCAATGTCACACGTGTACACACTGCCATGAGGGGACTCCACTCCTGTGTGAGGAAAGCTGTGCCATATGTTGCCTCAGTAGGGCCCCATCATGTCAGCTGAGCACTTGGTCACACAATCAACAATTAGCACCAAATGAGGGCTCCCATCACATCAGCCTGGTCATGGATGTGCCAACGGAATCATCAGCACAGATCCAACACACTTGTATAGCAATGTTGCACTGACTACACGGATGAGTCCCTCCCCATTGATGCCCAAACCTGCATGTCCACTGGAGATGGCAACACGGTCAGGGAAGTAGACAAATGCAACGATGGCAGGCACAACAGATGTGCAGGGGTGGAAGCCACAGATATGAAATTGCCAATGTAAGTAGGAAACCCATTGCCAAATACTGAACACATGACACCCTCAGATGCTGCTATTGATGACATGGATACACCACATGATAGGACACATTCCCCTGGACCACATGGGTTCCTGCACAGTAACACTTCATAATCATGAGATCAGATATCACCATCACTGAAGCAAGGGCATGGTTAGCTGCACCAACAACATGTACATCTGAAGCATGAGCACTAGAGAAAAGAAAGTTGCTTTATTCAGCATATGTGTTGAGGCCAAACGAAGTCCTGAAAAAGAGCAAAGGCCAATGGCCAGTCCATTGTCAAAGTTCAAACAGGGTGACACTGGCAGATGTCACCCTACGCATGCCTGCACAATACCAGGGACAATCCACTAGGAGGGGCAACCGGGGGGCAGGCCAGGCACCGCAGGGACAGGATCAGGGCTCACCAGGGGGAGTCAGGGAAGGGGTGGTGGGTGCTGGAGAGCCACTGACAACTGCAGTGGAGGTGTCTGACATGGTGTGTGCCGGCACAACTGGGGGGCATGACTCAGATGTCGTGGGTGCCGGCACAACTGCAGTGGACCCTGCAGATGGGGTGGACAGGTCCGCCACTGCAGTGCCCAAGTCAGACAGGGCGGTAGTGGACTCCACTGCAGTGCCTACCTCCAGGGGAGGAGAATGGGGAACAGGCAAGGTGGGTTGGACAGAGGGGAGGACACCCTCACCACATCAGTGGCACAGACAAGCGCAGCGGGGGTGTGGTGCTGGGAGAGCAAGTGGCAGGGGGAGAAGGCCGGAGCATCTTGGGGATGGTATATCTGTGGGTGGGGGAACCTGGGGCAGGGTGTGGTGGGGGCACCTGTGCAGTGGGGGCCTGAGGGATGGAGGACGGAGACCTTGTGCCTGAGCTGCAGGGCGGTGGCGGGGTCTTGCTCTTAGCACTCCGGGGGACTTGCGGGTGGGGGCCTCAGTCCGTCTGCACCTGGGGGAGGGTGTCCGGGGGCGAGGGGCACTCTGCTCCGTGTGGGTGGGCTTCCTCTTCCCCCGGGATGCTGGAGCAGCTTCATCGGTGGGGAAGAGGCCGAGGTCACAGAGGAAGAGCTGCTGTGACTTTGGGGTTGCAGGTGAGGCAAGGGAGGGTGCTTTGGAGGGAGAGGGAACTGAGGACTGCGCAGTGCATGTGGATGCGTGTGTGTGTTCCAGGGCCCCATCCCCTGTGAGTCTGGCTTCAGTCCCCTGAATGTGCGTGCGTGTGCGTTTTGTCATTGGCGTGTGTGTCAGTGTGCTGGATGTGTGTGTGCTGGTGTGTGCCAGTGTGTGTGTGCCTGGGATGGGTAAGGTGCTGGGGAGTGTGGATGGAGCAGAGGCAGGAGGGGTGAGGGACCGTTTGAGGAGGGACACTGCTGCCGTCAGGGAGGAGTCCATGGACCTATTGCCCCTCTGTAGGTCAGACATGCCCGATGAGATGCCCTCCATGAACGACACCAGCTGAGTCAACAGCGCGGTGTGCGCATGGAGGACACTCAGCATGGCTGTCTGCCCTACATGGAGCTGGCGAAGGAGGTACACAGACTCCTCACTCAGGGCAGCAGGGGACACAGGGGCAGGGGGTGCGGTGCCTGGCCCAAAGGAGACACGCTCCCGGACATGGGAGCCTCCACGGACCTGGGGAATGGGAGCCGATGGGAGGGCGGTGGTGGTGCTGGTGGTGGCGGGGACAGCAACACTAGCTGGGGTGTGGTGGCTGCTGACACCCGCCTCCACAAGGGAGTCATCCTCCGAGTTGCTCTGGTCCTCAGCTGAGGTGGATGCTGCTGAGGACTCCTCGGTGTGGCTCCCCTCGCCCTCCGTGCCACTGGGTCCCTCCGACCACTCCTCGGCTGCTGACCCAGTCTGGCTCTCCGGCTCCTCCTGGTCCGTGGAGCTGTCCCCTTCCGTGGCCGTGGATGTATCTGCAAACAATGGGGAAACAGACAGACATCAGTCACCTGCACATAACGCACACACCACTGTGAGCACAGCACATCACAGAGCAAGCCCTGGCATCATTAGTTGTACATTGCTAAAAGTGCACTAATTGAACAGGAGAAGTCAATTGTCAGTCTGATGCCAAGCATGGCACTCACATCCCACATGGCCTTGCACCCATCTGTCTGGTGTCTGTTGGATTGCAACACCCCAGTGTTGACACATGCACCAAGTACACAGTAGTTGGACAGTGCAGAGGACACGGTGTGGACACATCACAGCTCTTGCCACTGAGTCAGTACAGGTTTACGGATGTAAGGGATGCCCAGAGTCAAATAGGAAATGCATGTGATGCATACCAGCGACAGACACCATGATGCACCCATGTCCTGATAGCCAGCGCCACTATGGTGTGCATGTAGCACATGTCACTCCCCTGCAGGATCACCAATCAGTAGACACATGCCATGGCGGAGGCATGACTGCAAAGTCATACATCACTGTCTCAGTGATGTATGACTTTGCAGCCAGACAACAACACTCTGCACTGTGTCACAATAGTAGGTCATGGGGAATGCAAGTCCTGGAGCTGCACAAGTGCACATGTACATCCCCCCCACAACACATCCTCTTAACCCTCATCTGTCCAGGTCATACCTATTGGACATATGGGAGACCTGTGACACTACCCTCTGAACCTGAGCCCCTCACACTCTGCTGTGCATGGGGAACAGCTGCCTGAACTTCACATTTACATGCCCCAGTCTGCATGGGCAGCTGATCAGACACCTATGTGTCACACAAGTATCGTCTCCTATGGTCACATCTCCAGTGGCATGCTGAGCCCCTACCAAGAAACTCCACAGCAGTCCTGGCGACTAATCCACAGCACACTGACACAGAGGCAGACACCTGAGGGGCAAATCACTGTGCACAATGTGTCCTCTGATACACGGGAGTGGGAGTACAGAGTGTATTGTATGGCCTGGAGTAGGCATGACTGTCCAGCCCCACATGAATGAGGGATGAGCCCTGGACTGTAGGCAGCTGGCTAAGTATGTGTGACACACGTCATATACATACTCCTGGGGCCCAAACATTGTTCCCACCCGCAGCATGGGTGTGTGCCAGGTACCCCAGCCACATGTGGTGGATCAGCTCAGCAATTGGACCACAGATCAAAGTAACACGCTGAATACATGTCAGAATACAGGCATTGTGTAAGCAATGGACCCACCCATGATGCCCACCACAGAGTCAGGGAAACAGATGCTGTCTCCCACCTTGAGTCAAGCAAACTGCAAGGACACAGTCCTAAGTGACAGAATTCCCTGCATGTAAGGGCCACACCTGGGTATCAGATGAGGAGTGGGCAGTGCACAATAGAGGGACATGGCTCCTGGACAACATGACTGCTGTACTGTGGCAGTTCAACCTGGCCCGAGGAGGGCACATAACATGTTAGACAGAGTACACAGTGCAGTCTTTGACTCACCCCTCCTTGCTGCTCTCTGGCCTTCAGCTGCCCATCCAGGTCTGGAAAGACCACCGCCAGGATCCTGAGCATGTGGGGGGTCAGGGTCCGTGTTCCGCCCCTCCTGCGAGGAGGCGACAGCTTCAGCTGGACCCGTGCAATCCTCCGGGTCCAGCCCCGAAGGTCCTGCCACCTCTTTTGGCAGTTGCGGATCCGGCGCTTGTAGACCCCCACGGACCGGACAGCCCGGACGATGTCCTTCCAGATCTCATGCTTCCGATGGGCAGAAGCCTGTCAGGATGACAAAGTGATAAGGACATTACTACACATGCAACATATCCGTGCATGACACAGTTGCATATACATGTCGCAATCACAGGGGCACATGGTGTACCCAGGCAGTGCACGGCTGCCCATGGACAGTTTTCCAGAAGTCACTACATGGTATCATAGCATGGGGAGTAAAACCCTGTTCAGAAGCACTGTCACTGCACCATACCTGTCCAGTGCAAGTCACTACACACTATGGGGGGTGACAACTACTCAGTGAGCCTGCTAGCCAGTGGTGTGCTGACTCTCAGCCTTGCTAGTCAGACAAAATGCACATTCAGAAAGGCAGTGCACAGAACACTCACCTGCTCCCCTGGTGTCCCATACAGCTTGCTGTACTGTGGAAGTAGGCTGTCCAGCAGGGCCTGGTTCTCTTCAAGGCTGAAGGCTGGGGCTCTCTCCACAGTACGTGCCATTGCAGGGTCCAGAGGGGCAGAGACAGCAGCAGTGCAGTGGCAGATGTCGTCCTGGAGCATGTAGTGCAGGCAAGTGGGCTCTCAGGGGAACATGCAGCAATATATATGTGCTGGAGAGGCAGATACTGTCCCTTGTGTCCAAAGTGATAGGTCCAAGTCGTTTGCATCTTCTGAATCTGGCCAATCCATGGAATAGCAGCACCAAAACACGCCCACAGCATCCTTCAAAATTTCAACTTCATGACATACATGATTTTGCAACATTGTTGTGGGTGACCAACTGATTTTCCAGCAACCGACTCGCTCGAATATTCGAAAACGCGTCCGTTGCCAGGCAAGCCCATTGTCAATGGGTGCGCACCGATCGGTCCATTGAGGTACAACGCGCACAGGGGTACAACGCGTACCCGCACACATTGAAAGCAATGGGCCGGCCGGAGGCACCGATCGGTCCATTGCAGTACAACGCGCACAGGGGTACAACGCGTACCACGCACACATTGAATGCAATGGGCCGGCCGGAGGCACCGATCGGTCCATTGCTGTTCAACGCGCACAGGGGTACAACGCGTACCCGCACACATTGAATGCAATGGGCCGGCCGGAGGCACCGATCGGTCCATTGCTGTTCAACGCGCACAGGGGTACAACGCGTACCCGCACACATTGAATGCAATGGGCCGGCCGGAGGCACCGATCGGTCCATTGCTGTTCAACGCGCACAGGGGTACAACGCGTACCCGCACACATTGAATGCAATGGGCCGGCCGGAGGCACCGATCGGTCCATTGCAGTACAACGCGCACAGGGGTACAACGCGTACCCGCACACATTGAAAGCAATGGGCCGGCCGGAGGCACCGATCGGTCCATTGCAGTACAACGCGCACAGGGGTACAACGCGTACCCGCACACATTGAATGCAATGGGCCGGCCGGAGGCACCGATCGGTCCATTGCAGTACAACGCATCACTGTACATGTGACTGGCATATGTCAGCATGCCTGTCTCAGATGGACATATGCCAGCCACAGATAGCTCCCAGGGAGTGAGGGGCACACCTACATCACGACAGCCTGTCCAAACCTTATCATAAGGCATGTAAGGCTGCATTTCCTATTGTGTGTATGTTGGTGTACATGTTGTCCTGTGGGTGTCACCTGTGGGCAGCCACCCCCAGGCTGTGCACGTGTTAATGGGGACAGGATCCTGGGTGTTACGTGTACGTGACCACTGTGATGTGCAACTGTTCATATCTGTGCATGTGCCATGGTCACATTTCACAGTGGTGTTTGTGTATGTCATGTCACATACCCCGTGAGTCCCATGTGGGACGGTATGTTTGAGCCAGGGTGTCCCAGTGGCACAATAGTGATGGCCCTCCACAGTCTTTGTGCATGTAGTGTTTACAATGTCTCTGATTTCATGTGCACAATGGGAGACAGTCTCCACATCCACGTTGTGTGTGCATGGACTCTGATGTTGTGCGTGTGTGTCACAGACGTCCATGGCTCTCCTGCCATGGCAAGTGTGGCCACTACCTGTGGGGGTCATGTTTGTTTTGTTGTGGTGTACACATGATACTCCAGGTGATGCCAGTGTCCATGTGGCATTACAGGGTCCCTGGGAATGTGCCTGTCGTTGAGCTGTGGTGCCTGGGGCACATCTGTCCTCACATGTCACTGGGGGGTGACTGTGACACAGCATCATGATATCCAATGGGCCAACCTGGGACAAATTGATGCCACCTGTAGGACCGTGTTGACAGATGTTGGCCATGTATGTACCATAAATGTCGTTCCGGTACTGCACACTTCATGTAGTTGTGCCTCATGATGATGTATGTTGGGATCTTGAGTGTGTTCAATGCCGCATATGTGGGGTGACTGACGATCTTGCTTACTTCTCCTCTGCACTGCAGGGCTCCTGCTGTCCATCGGCCATTCCCAGACCTGGCAACGATGGTGGAACGGGACAGCATCCGACGGTACCGCTTCACCAGGCAGCTGATTGAGGATTTGGCAGTGCAGTTGTCCCCACATTTGCAGCCTGGCCGGCCGTATCCTACAGCGCTGACCCCCAAGGTGAAGGTGATGGCAGCCCTACACTTCTTTGCCACCGGTACCTTCCAACATACTGTGGCGTCTGCTGGTGGGATGTCACAGACCATGTTCAGCCGTGTGCTCCGCGATGTTTTGGCGGCAATGTTGCTCTTCCTGAACCGGTACATCTATTTCCCTAGACTGCGACGACTCACTGACGTGAAGAGTGACTTTTATGCCCTGGGGAGGATGCCGCATGTCATTGGCTCCATTGATGGGACACATGTGGCTTTGGTACCACCACAGGCCCAGGAGCAGGCCTACAGGAACCGCAAGCACTACCACTCGGTCAATGCACTGGTGGTGTGTCTTGCAGACATGACCATCACACACGTGTGTGCCCGTTTCCCTGGTTCAGCACACGATGCCTTTGTGATGAGGAGTAGTCGCATCCCCAGGTTGATGGCACAGATGCAGAACCAGCGTGCCTGGCTTGTCGGTGTGTACTGACTTTGTGCCATTGTGTGTGATCTGATCTGTAGTATTCCGCCCACTTTTCCAAGTCAGCTGATGTGCACTTGTCTGTCCGTAGGTGACTCGGGATACCCCAACATGCCGTGGTTGCTGACACCCCTCAGGAACCCTGTGACACCTGCCCAGATGCGCTACAATGAGGCACATGGTCGGACCAGGAGAGTGATTGAGCGGACCTTTGGTCTCCTGAAGAGCCGCTTCCGCTGCCTGGACAAGACCGGAGGGTCCCTCCCATATGCCCCTGCGAAAGTGTGCAAGATTATCATCGTCTGCTGCATGCTCCACAACCTGGCAGTGCGGAAGGAGTTGCCTCTCATCCAGGATGACGATGACCAACATCCGCCACCTGTGGAGGATCCTGGCCTGGACCACGATGCCAGTGACGATGATGATGATGATGGTGATGGTGATGTCCGCACACAGCTCATCACCAACTTCTTTAGCTGAATGTGAGTATCCTGAGGTGTCATGTGAATGATGTGAGTTGGCATGATGTGTGGGTGGTGCTCTGGTGCTGTTGGAGTGTGTCCATGGGCTACTTGACAGGATGTGTGTTGCGATGTGTGGTGACAGGTGGGCTGTACTCCCCAACAGTGTTGACATGCTAACTTGGTTCTGGGTGGGTATCTTGTAACATGTATTGTGCATGAGTTTTGCTGTTCTGTCCTGTACTGCATTGCTTTTGACTGTGTGTCATTTCTGTCCTTCACAGGGTACTTTCAGATTCGTTTGGTCAACTGTGTCCACCGACGACGTGATTGCACATCCAGGCTGGTAGCTGTTGTGTCCCTACAGGTGATGTGCGCCACACCCATGGACTTCCTTCTGTCTACAGTTGTTGACTGTGTGCCCGCTACCAGGTGGGGTTACCTTGCATCTGTAGTGGTTACGGCATGTTGCTACTGTGTAATAAACCTGTGCTTCACTTAGTGATGTGCGTTGTCTGTGGTCACACATTTGACTGCCATTTGCTTACTGCACCTGTGGGCTACTTGACTACAACTGGGAATGGGTGTGGTGTCTGTGCATTGCACCGTCTTCCCTGGCAACATCAGTGTAGGCAATGAGTCAGATGGCCTAGGTGTGTATGTGTTGTGTAGCCCTGGTGGTGTGTCTCCCTCATATGTGTCACGTTGCCTGTACTCACATGCCTGTGTTGTCCTTGCTGTTGCAGTTCGCATACACTGTGTAATTTTGCAGTTCATCATCCCCATAACAGCACCCACGTTGGAATCACGACAGAGGCAAGTATGGTGTATTAGTGTGTTTATTGTGATAATAGTGCATAGGATGGATTGTGCTGTACATGAATCTTGCAATCCCAAGTTCCTAGATGAATAGAAAGTCCAGGTAGACAGGATCCCCAGTATCGGGGCCACAGTTGTCTGACACATTGTTCCAACTTGTACTCCCCATGCAATGTGTGGGAGTAGTGTTGCCATCAACAGGGTGAACAGTCTGTGCACAAAGGCGAAAATCCAGAACAGGTTCAGGCTTCCTGGGAGTTGCGCTTGGCCATCAGCCTCTCACTTTCCCCTCCTCGGACGACCCCTCTTCTTGGGGGGGCCCTCAAGTGCAGGCTGCTGCGGTGCAGGGGACTCTCCGCCAGAGTCCTCCTCCCTCCCTGTGGCAGTTGCAGTTTGTTCGGTACCAGATGTTGTTGGCACACAGGGAGGTGTGGACTGGTTGCTGTTCATCTGGCGGAGGCATTGTAAAATGTCCCTGTGCACCGCCGTCATCTCATGTAGTACATCCCACTTGGACTCCACGCGGGTCATGTGGGAGTCCACACGTGACATGTGGGAGTCCACACGTGACATGCGTGACTCCACGTGGGACATGTGGGAGTCCAAGCGGGCATGATGGGCAGCCTGCTGCTGTTTGATGTCTCTGAGGAGCCCCACTACCTGGCTGAGCTCTCCGGTGCTGGACTGGTACGCATCAGCTATGCGTACCAGTTGTGGGTCTTCATGCACACCAGCAACGTCTGCAAGCAGCGACCTCTGTCTCCCACCCCTCCCACCACCCCTGCTGACATGTGCAGTGTGTGCAGTTGCACGCACAGATAACCCTGGTCCACCTTGGGGGTTGGTGGTGGTGGTGGTGTCCATGGCCCCAGGTTGGTCCAGGGTCACTGCGCTGGTGTTGTTCCTTATTCTGTCCATGTCGGCAGGGATGGTATTCGTGGTGACAGTCGTTGGAGGGGTGGGTGCAGGGGGTGCAGCTGGTGGACCTGCTGGTGCTGCAGCTGGTGGTCCTGCTGGTGCAGCATGTTGACTTGCACCGGATGTGCCAGGTTGTTCATCGTCCGAGGAGGACAGAGGCTGTACGACGCCAGTGAGCTCGGCATCCTCTTGAGCCTGGGACTGGGACTCCTCAGCGTCTGCTGCTGTGTCCCTATCATCACCTGTTTTTGGGAGACACAAACAATGTATGTCATGTTTCTGCAGGCATCAGTGGTTGACACACCTGACAGTTGTGACTGTGCCTCGGGGTGCGGGCCTGTACATTGTATTGTCCTAAGTCGTCACAGTCAGGGGTTGATATTGGTGTGGCACATTGTCCTGCATTATTTGGGCATTTCTATGTATTCTCTGGGGTGTGAACATGGTCTGCATTGATTGTGTTTGGTTGACAGCCAGACCTCCTTCCCACCCACCCACCCACCCAGTCAGTTATCCCACCATGGAACGTGCTTGCATTGCAGGGAGTGTAAGTTGTCTCTCAGGATGTCAGTCAGTGGTGTCCTGCTGTTTGTTGGTGCACAGTTGGCAGCAGGGCCTTGTGCTCCCCACAGCAGTAGCCAGTGTCAGCCATCTTGTGAGTCCTTCTCCACTCCCTGTGATGTGAGCATGGTTCAGGGTGGTGTTGATGGGCCAGTTGTGAGGCTGAGCAATGTCTGTGACTACGACTCCCATCATGCTATTGCCTCCACCCCCCTTCCCAGCATGCCCATGCTTCCTTCCTTTTGACTCTGCTTCCCTGTGGGGTGGGCTGGCTGTGCTGACAGGATGGCTGGGAGTGTTGTCCTGGCAGTTGTTTGGCTAAGAGTCCCAAGAGTGTCCCTGTGCTTCACACAACATAACCCAGGGTGGTGGTGCTTTGTGGGATCTTGTGTTAGGATGGAGGGCATTGCATTCTACCAGGTGGGTACTGTGGAGTTTGTGTTGGGGGGTGAGGGGAGGTGCTGGTGACTATAGTCAGTGCTGCAAGTCCCCCTTCCCACCCAGCCAGCCAGATATCCCACCATGGAACGTGCTTGCATTGCAGGGAGTGTAAGTTGTCTCTCAGGATGTCAGTCAGTGGTGTCCTGCTGTTTGTTGGTGCACAGTTGGCAGCAGGGCCTTGTGCTCCCCACAGCAGTAGCCAGTGTCAGCCATCTTGTGAGTCCTTCTCCACTCCCTGTGATGTGAGCATGGTTCAGGGTGGTGTTGATGGGCCAGTTGTGAGGCTGAGCAATGTCTGTGACTACGACTCCCATCATGCTATTGCCTCCACCCCCTTCCCAGCATGCCCATGCTTCCTTCCTTTTGACTCTGCTTCCCTGTGGGGTGGGCTGGCTGTGCTGACAGGATGGCTGGGAGTGTTGTCCTGGCAGTTGTTTGGCTAAGAGTCCCAAGAGTGTCCCTGTGCTTCACACAACATAACCCAGGGTGGTGGTGCTTTGTGGGATCTTGTGTTAGGATGGAGGGCATTGCATTCTACCAGGTGGGTACTGTGGAGTTTGTGTTGGGGGGGGTGAGGGGAGGTGCTGGTGACTATAGTCAGTGCTGCAAGTCCCCTTCCCACCCAGCCAGCCAGATATCCCACCATGGAACGTGCTTGCATTGCAGGGAGTGTAAGTTGTCTCTCAGGATGTCAGTCAGTGGTGTCCTGCTGTTTGTTGGTGCACAGTTGGCAGCAGGGCCTTGTGCTCCCCACAGCAGTAGCCAGTGTCAGCCATCTTGTGAGTCCTTCTCCACTCCCTGTGATGTGAGCATGGTTCAGGGTGGTGTTGATGGGCCAGTTGTGAGGCTGAGCAATGTCTGTGACTACGACTCCCATCATGCTATTGCCTCCACCCCCTTCCCAGCATGCCCATGCTTCCTTCCTTTTGACTCTGCTTCCCTGTGGGGTGGGCTGGCTGTGCTGACAGGATGGCTGGGAGTGTTGTCCTGGCAGTTGTTTGGCTAAGAGTCCCAAGAGTGTCCCTGTGCTTCACACAACATAACCCAGGGTGGTGGTGCTTTGTGGGATCTTGTGTTAGGATGGAGGGCATTGCATTCTACCAGGTGGGTACTGTGGAGTTTGTGTTGGGGGGGGTGAGGGGAGGTGCTGGTGACTATAGTCAGTGCTGCAAGTCCCCCTTCCCACCCAGCCAGCCAGATATCCCACCATGGAACGTGCTTGCATTGCAGGGAGTGTAAGTTGTCTCTCAGGATGTCAGTCAGTGGTGTCCTGCTGTTTGTTGGTGCACAGTTGGCAGCAGGGCCTTGTGCTCCCCACAGCAGTAGCCAGTGTCAGCCATCTTATGAGTCCTTCTCCACTCCCTGTGATGTGAGCATGGTTCAGGGTGGTGTTGATGGGCCAGTTGTGAGGCTGAGCAATGTCTGTGACTACGACTCCCATCATGCTATTGCCTCCACCCCCTTCCCAGCATGCCCATGCTTCCTTCCTTTTGACTCTGCTTCCCTGTGGGGTGGGCTGGCTGTGCTGACAGGATGGCTGGGAGTGTTGTCCTGGCAGTTGTTTGGCTAAGAGTCCCAAGAGTGTCCCTGTGCTTCACACAACATAACCCAGGGTGGTGGTGCTTTGTGGGATCTTGTGTTAGGATGGAGGGCATTGCATTCTACCAGGTGGGTACTGTGGAGTTTGTGTTGGGGGGGTGAGGGGAGGTGCTGGTGACTATAGTCAGTGCTGCAAGTCCCCCTTCCCACCCAGGCAGCCAGATATCCCACCATGGAACGTGCTTGCATTGCAGGGAGTGTAAGTTGTCTCTCAGGATGTCAGTCAGTGGTGTCCTGCTGTTTGTTGGTGCACAGTTGGCAGCAGGGCCTTGTGCTCCCCACAGCAGTAGCCAGTGTCAGCCATCTTGTGAGTCCTTCTCCACTCCCTGTGATGTGAGCATGGTTCAGGGTGGTGTTGATGGGCCAGTTGTGAGGCTGAGCAATGTCTGTGACTACGACTCCCATCATGCTATTGCCTCCACCCCCTTCCCAGCATGCCCATGCTTCCTTCCTTTTGACTCTGCTTCCCTGTGGGGTGGGCTGGCTGTGCTGACAGGATGGCTGGGAGTGTTGTCCTGGCAGTTGTTTGGCTAAGAGTCCCAAGAGTGTCCCTGTGCTTCACACAACATAACCCAGGGTGGTGGTGCTTTGTGGGATCTTGTGTTAGGATGGAGGGCATTGCATTCTACCAGGTGGGTACTGTGGAGTTTGTGTTGGGGGGGGTGAGGGGAGGTGCTGGTGACTATAGTCAGTGCTGCAAGTCCCCCTTCCCACCCAGCCAGCCAGATATCCCACCATGGAACGTGCTTGCATTGCAGGGAGTGTAAGTTGTCTCTCAGGATGTCAGTCAGTGGTGTCCTGCTGTTTGTTGGTGCACAGTTGGCAGCAGGGCCTTGTGCTCCCCACAGCAGTAGCCAGTGTCAGCCATCTTGTGAGTCCTTCTCCACTCCCTGTGATGTGAGCATGGTTCAGGGTGGTGTTGATGGGCCAGTTGTGAGGCTGAGCAATGTCTGTGACTACGACTCCCATCATGCTATTGCCTCCACCCCCCTTCCCAGCATGCCCATGCTTCCTTCCTTTTGACTCTGCTTCCCTGTGGGGTGGGCTGGCTGTGCTGACAGGATGGCTGGGAGTGTTGTCCTGGCAGTTGTTTGGCTAAGAGTCCCAAGAGTGTCCCTGTGCTTCACACAACATAACCCAGGGTGGTGGTGCTTTGTGGGATCTTGTGTTAGGATGGAGGGCATTGCATTCTACCAGGTGGGTACTGTGGAGTTTGTGTTGGGGGGGGTGTGAGGGGAGGTGCTTGTGACTATGGTCAGTGCTGTGAGTCCTCCTTCCCAGCCAGCCAGATATCCCACCATGGAACGTGCTTGCATTGCAGGGAGTGTAAGTTGTCTCTCAGGATGTCAGTCAGTGGTGTCCTGCTGTTTGTTGGTGCACAGTTGCCAGCAGGGCCTTGTGCTCCTCACAGCAGTAGCCAGTGTCAGCCATCTTGTGAGTCCTTCTCCACTCCCTGTGATGTGCGCATGGTTCATGGTGGTGTTGATGGGACAGTTGTGGGGGGGCAATATGTGTGACTGCGACTCCCATGATGCTATTGGCTACACTGACTTGGCCAGCATACACAGAATTCCTTCCTTTGAGTGGTCTTCACTGTGTGTTGGTGTTGTTGTGGTGGCTACATGTGTGGATGTGTGTGTTAGTTCTATTTGTGCCACTGCCTAGCTGTAGTTGTGGTTGTGTTTGTACATGTGTTGGCACAGTTGGATGTGACTTTTTTGATGGCATGTGTTGTGTTTATCTGACTGACATACACATTTTGGGATGATTCTGTTCTAGTTGCTGTGTAATTGCTATGAGTGCATGGTTTGACTCTCCCCTTGACAGTGATGTGTGTGTGTTTTGTGGCAGTATATTGTGTACATTTGTTGTGTACTCACCAGGCTCTGGGATGTCCTCTAGTCCATATATGCTCACTGGCGGTAGGATGGCCCGCACCTTCTCCTCCCAGGGCCTGAGGTATATTGGCTTGGCAGGAGGGCCACTGCCGGTGTGTTGGCTGTTGATGTAATCTTGCTTCAGCAGTTTCCGTACCCTCCTGCGCACGTCATACCACCTGTTCTGGATGTCGGTCTTTGTGCGCCGACATGGTGATTGGGCGTTCACCCTGTTGATGATCCTCTCCCACATCTTGGTTTTCTGCGACATGGGGGTCTGTTGGACCAATGTGCCAAACAGCTGTGGCTCTACCCTGAGGATCTCGTCTACCAGGACTTCCAATTCACAATCTAGGAACTTGTGATTCTTCTTGGGGGGCATGGTGATGGGTGGTGATGGTGGGTGATGTGTGTGTTGGTGTGCAGGTGAGGGTGTGTGGGTGTGTGTTGTGCTGGGTGTATGTGAGGTAGGTATTTGTTGGTGTGCTGCTGGTGTGTGGCTTGTGTGAGGGATGAGCTGTGGGTGTGTGGTTGCTTTCTCTTGGGTGCTGGTAGTGGAATGGCATTTGCAAAGGCTCATGGTAGTGATTTGTGTCCTTTATATAGGTGGAGTTGTGGGTGTGTCTTTGTTCTCTGTCCCCACCCCCCCCAGTATTTATTGGCTTGGTAATTGCTTGTTTGGCCTTTTTTTGGTTGATTTTTCCTTTGTGCTGTTTGTGTATGTTGGAAACGTTCTTGTGACCGAGTCGGACCCTGCATTGGTCTCGTACGGTGTTTTCCGTTTCGTTCACGCTGTGTTTGTGCAGTTTTGTATGCTGCGTACGCGTCGTTCGCGGTGTATTGTGTTGCTTCGGCTCGGTTTTGTATGCGTGTCGGTCGTACGGCTTGTCCTCCGTCCGACTCGGTCGTGTTTTTCGCGCCTTGCATCGTACTTTGCGGTTTGGAGTTGGCGGGTACGATTCGGTCGGATTTGTTCCGGGTGCGTGTCGGTCGGTTGGATTCGCGTGTTTTTCCGGCCGGATTGCTATTTTCCGAGCGGCTCGGTCGGTCGGCTTGGTTTCCTGACGTGTCGGTCGGATTTATCGCGGCTTGCATCGTACTTGGCGTGTCGGGCGCCACTGGTACGTGTCGGTCGGTATTTTTTCCGGATCCGAGTCGGTCGGTGCTTTTTCCGGCCCGAATCGGAATCGACCCCTATGTGTATTACCGGACGAATGCCACAAACAATGAGAGAAGCCATATTGGTGGCTATCCCTGAGCCAGGTAAGGACCCCGAGGAGTGCGGGTCGTACCGCCCGCTGTCCCTGTTAAACGTGGACAATAAATTGTTTGCGAAAATATTAGCAACACGACTGACCCTACTGACACCTGAATTGGTAGCCCCGGAACAAGCTGGGTTTGTCCCAGATAGAAACCTCACGCATAACCTGCGCACGATCTTTGGCACAATGCAACATATAAGGCAGGACACAAAAGCAATAGCAATTTTCCTGGACATGGAGAAAGCTTTTGACTCCGTGGAGTGGCCCTTTATGAGACAGGTGCTGACCAGAATGGGACTGGGTCCTGACTTTCTGCAAATGATAGGGGTGTTATACAACGCCCCTAACGCGCGAATCCGGCTTGGAAACCTGGTAACAGACGCCATCCCGATCACAAGAGGGACACGCCAGGGCTGCCCACTATCACCTACGTTATACGCATTGATCGCGGAGCCATTGGCGTGTGCGCTCAGGGAGTATCACAGCCACAGAGGTGTCAGATTTCCTAGCTGTAAAATTATAGTATCCACGTACGCAGATGACACCCTGCTATATGTGAGGGACCCTGAGGGCAATCTGGCCCCGGTCCTGCGAGAGGTGGTACACTACGGGGCACTATCGGGGTTAAGGGTGAATTGGGCTAAGTCCATAGCTTTCCCACTCACTAAGTCCACTACCCCATTCCAGATGGAGTTTCCGTTGCAATGGTCAGATGAGTCGGTCAGATACTTGGGCATTAGGTTGCACACAGACCCGGAAGTAGTTCTCAGAGAAAACTATGGAACAGCGGTAGACAAACTGGAGGATGACGTCGAAACATGGATCGGGCTCCCATTATCACTAATAGGCAGGGTATCTATAATGAAGATGGTGGTGTTGCCTAGATTCCTGTTCCTGTTTGCAAATATACCGATAGTGCTTCCACGCACCTTTTTCGCCAGACTTAAAAAAGCGCTGGTGAAGCTGGCGTGGGCGGGCAAGCAGGCTTGAGTACAGTGGCGGACGCTCCCGCTACCTTATCATATGGGGGGACTGGGAGCACCCGATTTAGAACTATATTACAGGGCGGCACAGGGGGCGCAGGCACACAGCTGGATGCATGGGGCCGATAATGTACCACATATCAAGCTGGAGAGGCTGTTTGCCGACCCTCACCCGCTGCCGGCAGTAATTTTTGAAACAGTGGACTGCAGGACCGGCATTTTAGATTCCCTTAATTCAACGAGGCACGCATGGCACTGCATATTGCAGCAAACGGCGGGGGCACTACTGTACTCCCCGGACACGCCTGTGGAGTGGGCGGTTTGGTTGGCACCATGCAGGGACAGAGGGGTGGTACAGGCGCTACGGGCGTTGGGTATTCACAGGATAGGAGATCTCTTCTCAGACGGAGTGGCCAAACAATGGAAAGCAGTCGCAGATGCTGCGGTAGCAGCTACACCACTTCAGGGTTTCCAATACCACAGAGTGTATAGCGCACTGAGACAGCAATTAGGGGATGACATGGATGAACCGCCGGAGATCAGGGAATTATCGTATCTAATCAAGACGAAGTCCCCGCGCAGGATAGTATCCAACTTATATAAGATGGCTATGTCCCAAAGAGCCAACCAATACACCAAAGCAAGATTAGCCTGGCAGAGAGACTTGGGTGTGGCTATTGATGACGACATGTGGGCATATTGCTATAACAACGCGAAGCGCATCTCACTGCATGGCAAACATAGACTGATCCATTTTAAATATATTAATAGAGTGTATTACACACCGGAGAGATTACATAGGTATGGCCTACGAGAGGATGCAGCATGCGAAAGATGCCGCTGCCCTGAGGCGGACTTTGTGCATTTAGCATGGGATTGCCCTGGCGTCTTCGAGTTTTGGGGAAACATATTCCGAGAGATAAGCACTATACTGGAGTTGGAGATCCCCCCAGACCCAATGGTGGCACTACTGGGCTATTCCAGGAGGTTGCCGAAAGCTGCTCGCAGACTGGTAGATATGGGACTGTTGATGGCGAAGCGCAGAGTTGCGATGTGCTGGATGCGGGGACCTTTACCCACGACTCTGCAATGGTCGCGAGACGTACTTTACTGCTGCACACAATCAGAAACATATAGCGACCTGCTACCGCCGCGGAGTAGACCTAAGAATTTTTGGGGACTATACACCAAGTATCTGAAGGGCGGGAACGGGGGAGCCACAACAGAAGCAGAGACAGGCGCAGAGACGGAAGCTAGTACATTAGCGTGATGAGAGGCGAAAGAGGGCCCAGTGAGACAGGGTGGACTGCGGGGGTGGAGTGAGCCGCTATGTCCAGATAGTGCTGTGTGACCGGAGTGGACAGTCTGCGCGGGCGGGGATTACAGAGCAACATGGGAGGACACAGGTGGGAAATGGTTACAGTGTTGGCACCTCACAGTCGGGCCAGAACACAAGCTTAGATGCCCAGGCGTGAAAGACTGATGTGACACCTCACTGGTTGTTGTTTTTTGTTTATTTTTGTTTTCCTTTTGGAATAAATAGGTATAGGTGTATAGAAAAAGTGTTTCGGAATTGTATATAACATATTTGACACATGGCAGAAAGACCCAACCATCAGAGCAATAAAGTTAAGAAACAGCAAAGCGCTGACCGGCCCCCGGGATGTGGGAAGCGCTGAGCGGAACAGTAATGTTAAGTACAAGTACAGCCGGCCGTGAGGTTGTAGGCGCACTGCTATGTATGTCAAAGAAGAATATGCATACGAATAAATATTTTTAAAAAAAATAATAATAATTAGATGTTGATTAATTTTAATTAATTAATTGGCAATTAATTATGTTAACTGTGTAATTATTTTAGGTGTGTGTTGTAGTGTTTACAGGTGAAAATGGTGGGAAGGGTGGGAAGTAATTTATTTTTAATTGATGAATTAATAATTAGTTGTTAATTATTTTAAATTAATTAATTAGAAATTAATGATGGTAATTGGGTAATTAGTTTCAGGTGTGTATTGTGGGGTTTACAGGTGTAAATGGTGGGGAGGGTTTATTTTTAATTGACGAATTAATAATTAGTAGTTATTTAATTAAAACTGATTAATTAGTAATTAATTATGGTCATTGTGTAATTCATTTTAGGTGTGTAGTGCATATCATAGTGTTAAAGAATGCATATTCAATGAATGTTTATTAATTATTTTTATAATTAATAATTTTTAAAACATTATTAATTATGTTAATTATGGAAATATTTTCAAATAAAAATGTTGAAGTTTTTTTATTGATGTGGTGTTATAGGGTAGGAAATAAAATAAAGAATTTTTTTTTGTTTAAACGTGTTTGTTAATATTTGCTTATCTTAAATAAATATTTTTTATAAATGTATTTAATAATTTATTTTAGATAATAGTTGTACCTTTTTGTTATATGTAATTATTATATTTAATGTTAATGTTTAATATATTTAATCTGATATTTTTAAAATATTGTTTATTTAATTTTAAGATTATCTAAAACATTTTAATTGTTTAATCGTTATTATCATTTTTTGTTTCTCTGCTATCCAACACTTTCCTTACTGTTGCACTCATTGGAGTGGGAATAGTAATTTTAACCCTCTGCCATCCAGCACTTTCCCTACTGTTGCACTTATTGGTGTTGGAATAGTAATTTTTACCCCTCTGCCATCCAGCACTTTCCCTACTGTTGCACTTATTGGTGTGGGAATAGTAATTTTTACCCCTCCGCCATACAGCACTTTCCATACTGTTGCACTCATTGGAGTGGGAATAGTAATTTGTACCCCTCCGCTATCCAACGCTTTCCCTACTGTTGAACTCACTGGAGTGAGAATAGTAATTTTTACCCCTCCGCCCTCCAGCACTTTCCCTACTCTTGCATTCATTGGAGTGGGAATAGTAATTTTTACCCCTCCGCTATCCGTCACTTTCCCTACTGTTGCACTCACTGGAGTGGGTATAGTAATTTTTACCCCTCTGCCATCCAGCACTTTCCCTACTGTTGCACTTATTGGTGTGGGAATAGTAATGTTTACCCCTCCGCCATACAGCACTTTCCCTACTGTTGCACTCATTGGAGTGGGAATAGTAATTTTTACCCTTCCGCTATCCAGCACTTCCCTACTATTGCCCTCATTGGAGTGGAAGTAGTAATTTTTACCCCTCTGCTATCCAGCACTTTACCTACTATTGCACTCATTGGAGTGGGAATAGTAATTTTTACCCCTTCGCTATCCAGCCCTTTCCCTACTCTTACACTCTCTGAAGTGGGAATAGTAATTTTTACCCTTCCCCTATCCAAAATTTTCCCTACTGTTGCACTCTTTGGAGTTGGAATACTAATTTTTACCCCTCCACTATTTAACATTTTCCCTACTGTTACACTCACTGGAGTGGGAATAGTAATTTTTACCCTTCAGCTATCCAGCACTTTCCCTACTGTTGCCCTCACTGAAGTGAGAATAGTCATTTTTACCCCTCCGCTATCCAAACTTTTCCCTACTGTTGCACTCTTTGGAGCTGGAATAGTAATTTGACCCCTCCGCTATCCAACACTTTCCCTACTGTTGCACTGACTGGAGTGGGAATAGTAATTTGTACCCCTCCACCATCCAGCACTTTCCCTACTGTTGCACTTATTGGTGTGGGAATAGTAATTTTTACCCCTCCACCATACAGCACTTTCCCTACTGTTGCACTCATTGGAGTGGGAATAGTAATTTTTACCTTTCCGCAAATTAAGCACTTTCCCTACTGTTGCCCTCACTGGAGTGGGAATAGTAATTTTTACCCCTTCGCTATCCAGCACTTTCCCTACTATTGCACTCACTGGAGTGGGAATAGTAATTTTTACCCTTCGCTATCCAACACTTTCACTACTGTTGCTCTCACTGGAGTGGGAATAGTAATTTTTACCCTTCCGCTATCCAAAAGTTTCCATACCGTTGCACGCTTTGGAGTTGGAAGAGTAATTTTTACCCCTCCGCTATATAACACTTTCCCTACTGTTGCACTCACTCGAGTGGGAATAGTGATTTTTACCCTTCCGCTATCCAGCACTTTCCCCACTGTTGCCCTCACTGGAGTGGGAATAGTAATTTTTACCCCTCCGCAATCCAAAATTTTCCCTACTGTTGCACTCTGGAGTTGGAATAGTAATTTTTACCCCTCCACTATCCAACACTTTCCCTACTATTGCACTCATTAGAGTGGGAATAGTAATTTTTACCCCCCCGCTATCCAGCACTTTCCCTACTGTTGCACTCACTGGAGTGGGAATAGTCATTTTTACTCATCCGCTATCCAGCACTTTCCCTACTGTTGCACTCACTGGAGTGGGAATAGTAATTTTTACCCTTCCGCTACCCAGCACTTTCCCTACTGTTGCCCTCACTGGAGTGGGAAGAGGAATTTTTACCCCTACGCTATCCAACACTTTCCCTACTGTTGCAGTCACTGGAGTGGGAATAGTAATTTTTACCCCTCCGCTATCCAACACTTTCCCTACTGTTGCACTCACTGGAGTGGGAATAGTAATTTTTACCCCTTTGCTATCCAATACTTTCCTTACTGTTGCACTCACTGGAGTGGGAATAATAATTTTTACCCCTCCGCTGTCCAGCACTTTTCCTACTGTTGTACTCACTGGAGTGAGAATAGTAATTTTTACCCATCCGCTAGCCAATACTTTCTCTACTGTTGCACTCACTGGAGTGGGAATAGTAATTTTTACTCCCCTGCTATCTAACAATTTCCCTATTGTTGTATTTATTGTATTGTGAAATGTATGTTTTAATTTTTTTTTAATAGTTAAATGTTTGAATGGATTATAAAAGGGTTATTTTTTTAATTTTAAATTATTAATATATGTATATATTTAATTTTTATATAATTTAAAAGTTTAAAATGTAAATAAAGATAATAGTTAATAAATTATTTTTAAGTAAATATATGTATATGTATAAATTATTATGTTTGTGCGTTTATATTTTTTTTAATTACGTTTATTTGTTATATTTAATTAAAATGTATATTAAATGTAATTTATCTTGTTAAAAATAATAATAATATTTAATATGTTTAAATATATATCCTGACCTAAGACACTTCTTTATGCAGAGTTGCTGATTTATTTCTGATTTATTGGATTTTGAGATGAATGCTACTGCAGAGATTGTTTTATTATTTACAGTTGGTATTGCAGCTTTAGGGAACTCGGCTGAATTTCCAGAACTACGCTTATGAGAAGTTCATCTCTGTAGTTCTTTTCCAAAGAACTCTCCATGGATACTATTTGAGTTAGGCTCTTAGTTTATTGGGTCTTTTTATAGAACACTGTACATTTTAATTTTATTATGTTGTCCTCTAACCAAAATCTTATTATTTTTTTCTGTAAACTGAATAGGGATAATTTGAGATGCTAACCTTTAAAATGTATAAAGGCTTTTGAAACTTTCACAACCCCTCATCATTGACTATTCATCTAAATTCTAAATGTCACTGCTATTTTGAACACTGACAACAAATTGGGCAACCCAATAAACCCTTGGAGACTTGGGTAAATCAAAATCAAGATAAGGTAAACGTGCCTACAAGGGATCTTTTTATAACAAAGAAAACCTTCTTGAATCAATTAAATAAATCCATAAAGCCCTCATTTGTGGCTTCAGGGAAACAAATTAACAAAATCAATTATATTCATTCAAAGCGAGTATATCGACAGAGAAAAGCAAGACGGTGTATACTTTAAAGATACAAATTTATGTAGAAAATTCAGTTTATAAATAAGGGTAAAAATACAAATCACATAAAAACAAAAGTGACTGAAATAGATTATCTTCACGGCAACTGTTTTCTCGTGAACACTTTTGTTATAGCCCATTTCAAATGTTTTCAAATGTGGAGAACATCATTGAATATACTATGAACATTTCAATACAGATCATTTATACATGAAAATGGGTGGCATTGTAGACATTTCGGTTTTGTCTCGTGCTAACGTCTATAAGACCATCTTCAGGACGAAATGTTCTTATGTGGACTGAAGACCCTAGACCCTGATTCATTGATCTAGAGTCTTCAGTCCACAAAAGAATATTTCATCCTGGAGATGGTCTTATCGATGGTAGCAGGAGACAAGACCGAAACGTCGACAATTGGCGTGGGATTTTTCTATTGTGTTTTCACTTTATTACTGGTTGTGGGCTGCATAAATACTTTACGCAATGCCTCTAAGTTAAGCCGACTGCTTTTGTGCCAAGCTACCAGAGTGTTAAGCACTGGTTGATTTGTGACTTTTGTTGTTCACACTGACAAGTATTGTGGTTGTTTCCCGAGTGGCCCAATTTCTTACAATGTTAAAAGTGTAATTTATTTTGCATAATTTTACAAAATGTTCATTAGATTTCTATGAATTTTGAGAGCAAAATGCACTTTTACACACCTCAGATGATAATCCACTTTAAAAATAAAAGAAAACAACTGCATGGTCCTCTAGCGCTCAAAAATTAGAAGGCACCATTTCTCATACCCTGCCCTCCCATCCTTCAGAAATAAATATTACAATATGTTCTGCAATTATTTCCACAAATGTTGCCATTATTCCCATTGTAATCAAGCTACTGCGACAGTCACTACCCAGAACCACAGATAGCCACCATCTAAAAGTTTTCAATTTAGAGTTTTTTTATTTATTTATTTTGAAGCTTATAGAGCGCCCAGCTACCCCCAACTGGGGTGTCCTGGCACTTGTGGCAGGCGGCAGATGAGGTACCAGACAGGGTCTAAGGGCTGGAAAACTTCCAGGTCTTTAGTGAACGTCGGAAGAGCTTCTCAGACTCGGCCGACCGCAAGGAGAGTGGTAGGCTGTTCTAGGTTTTGGCCGTGATCACGGCAAAGGCTAGCCAGAAGGCAGAGACTGTTTGATCTGAGGACACGGCTGGACTGGGAGTGCTTGAGTCGAGCTCTAAGATAGGCTGGGCCGTGACCCTGAAGCGATCTGAAGGCCAGGACGAGAGACTTGAATTGGATGCGTTTGGTCACGGGAAGCCAATGGAGTTTCCTCAAGTAGGGAGAAATTGAGTGGCGATAAGGGATTTTGCATATCAGCCTGGCAGCCGCATTTTGAACGGTCTGCAGATGCCTGATCAGATAAGCTGGAGCTCCCACATAAAGACTGTTTGCATAGTCGAGATGTGAGGTGATCAGGGCATGGATGATGGTACGACGGGACTCCAGGGAAGAAAGTGAAGGATTTTGCAGAGCATGTGCAGCTTTCCAAAGCAGGCCGAGGAAACCTGACTAATTTGGGATTTACACGATAGTTCATTATCAAACCGGAACCCAAGGTTCCTAGCCGAGTTCACCGGCTTGGGAGGGGGATTCAGCTCGGATGGCCACCACAGCGATGTAAGAGGGGGGCTTGTTTGATTGAAAAATAGAACCTCGGTTTTGTCCGAGTTGATTTTAAGCGTTTTCTGCGACATCCAAGTGGAGATATTACATAAACAGTGTCTGAAATTGACAAACGCTGCCTCGGAGTGATCATCGAAAGAGAACACCAGTTGTTTGTCGTCGGCATAGGAGATCACTCTTACTCCACAGGATTCAACCAGTGCTGCCAGGGGAGAGAGATAAACATTGAAGAAGAGGGGGCTCAGGGCCGAGCCCTGGGGGATCCCGCAATTCAAGGGTTTCTCCTCTGAGACAAAAAGTTGGAGAGAGACTTGTTGAGTACGGCCACTCAGGAAGGATCAAATCCAGGACAGAGGGGCGCCCTGGATCCCAAGGTTGTGGAGTCTCTCTACCAGGATAGAGTGAGAGACCGTATCGAATGCCGCGGACAGGTCGAGAAGCACTAGCATGGCTGATCTGCCTGAATCCACATGTTCGCGGATGGTCTCAGAGACTTCATGGATGGCAGTCTCAGTACTGTAACCTGATCTACACCCGGACTGGGAGTCGTGGAAAAGACGCCGGGATTCAAGATAACTAGACAGTTGTTCCTGAACTAGTTTCTCCAAAACTTTGGCTGGTGCTGGAAGAGTTGCCTTAAACGGAGTCCGACCTTGTATTTTGCTCAAGTGTATTGACTGGAAACATGACCAGGGGCAGTATTATATTAAGCACTCTGGGTTCATGTTAGAAATGACATCCTTGGAATGTTTTTCCCAAATCTTTTGCCTTAAATCCTCTTATTTTTTGCTGACTTTGTTTTTGCTGGCCTTAAGACTCTGCGCACTGTACCACCGCTAACCAGTGCTAAAGTTCTTGTGCTCTCGTCCCAAAACTTGGCAAAACTGCCTTCCACCCAGTTGGCACATTTAATTTACTTGTAGGACCCTAGTAAAGTTGTACTACCTTTAGTAAGGGCCTGTAAATTAAGTGTTACTAGTGGGCCTGCACCACTGATTGTGCCACCCATTTAAGTATCAATTTTAAACATGTCTCAGGCCTGTCATTGCAGCCAGTGTGTGTGTGGTTTTAAAATGCCATTTGGGTCTGACAAAATAACACTTTTGCCAGGCCTAAACATTCCTTTTTAATGCATGTAAATTATCCCTAGGGTATGCCCTAAACAGGGCAGGGTGCAACATATTAAAAAAGTTGGACATGTACTTTTAAATTTCACATGTCCTGATGGCAAAAAACTCTTAATTATTATTTTTAGTACTGCACGGCCTACCTCTCCCATCGGATAACAGTGGGTTACCTTATTTCATTTAATAAGTTATAACTGTCAACTAGGAGCAGGTAGGAGTTTCTAGTTTGGTGTCTAAAGAATTGTAATTTGAAACTCTCTTCAATGGTAAAGTCAGATTTCAAGTCACAATTCTGAAAATGCCACTTATAGAAAGTTGAACAGGAAAATGAGCAACCCAATAGACCCTTGGAGGCTTGGATAACAGAGACCTAATATCAAGTAAAAGTGCCGACAAGGGATTTTTTTTAAATGTAGCAAATTTTAAGTAATTCTCAAAAATGAATTACTTTAAGTCCTATTCAGTGGCTTGTAACTCAATTTTAAAATTGATTATTTGTTTGCAAAGCGAATCTATCACAAAACACGTGCACAACAAAAATAAACAATACAAAACGGGTGTGTACTTTTCAAATTACAGATTTATGTAAAAAAACATGTTGTTTAAAAATTTAAAAGGGTACAGAATCCAATTCACATATAGACAAAAGCGACTGAGATAGACATTCTTCGCTATGGCTTATTCGTCTCAGGAACACTTTTGCCGTAACCCATTTCAGACATTAAAAAACAGGCAAATCATCATTGATTATAAAAATGAATAATTCCTGAGTTCATGGTTACAATGAAAATGGGTTAAATTGTCGACGTTTCGGTCTTTGCTGTGAAAACATCTATAAGACCATCTTCAGGACGAATTATTCTTATGTGGACTGAAGACCCTCGAGAACTGGGAACTTAATTATATATTCAAGAACATGAAGCAATTTAATGCAGGAACAGAGAATGAATTGTACTCCAACAATCAAATGGAACGTGGTGCCGCCCGTCTTATTGCAAGTGCCCACTTCAAGACTATAAACGTCTGCTATTTGTAGATCCTGCAATGGGTAATGTTGCATATGAGCAGCTCTTATATTATTCAAGAGCTGCTGTGGTCCGCCTGGCTTCCGATATCGTAATTTTCATTTTTGTATTGTATTGTAGTGTATTATTTTGTATTGTATTTCGTATTGTTCATTTTTGTTGTGCACGTGTTTTGTGATAGATTCACTTTACAAACAAATAATCAATTTTGAATTTGAGTTACAAGCCACTGAATAGGGCTTAAAGTAATTAATCTTTGAGAATTACTTAAAATTTGCTACATTTAAAAAAATCACTTATAGAAAGTTGACATTTTCTTGTCCCAACCATTCGGTGCCTGGGGCCTGAATCCTGGAACACATGAGTAGAAGTAGCTGGCAGTTGGTCTTTGTGTATTACTCCCAGACAGGGAGACAAAGGGGGAATAGGTGTTGGCAGGATGGCCGAGCTCTGACTTGAAAGGGTCTGGAGCTGTCCCTACTCCACGAGCTCACTCTCAAAGGGTTTCACACCAGTCTATTGTGCCCCCAGAAAAGCTGGGAACACGGTAGGGAGGCAGGAAGTTCCAGACACCTCTGTGGAGGGAAGACTCTAGAAGCTTTCCCCACACCAAAGTGGGCACCAGGTACAAATAGTGGAACCTCAGACCCAACTCTTCAGTACACTCCTTGACCTGTGGTTACAACAGAAGAAGGAATCCCTGCTGCACTGCCGCTTGAGGCCTACCCTGCTTGCTGTGAAGGAAGACTTGACCCGCACCCTTCATCCCAGGCTGAAGTGACTCTAAGGGTCAACAGACTGACCTCATGTTCTAAGCTACAGGGACATAACAAGCTACAGAGGCCTCCCTGCATCTGCCAAGCTGACCTGTTGCCTGGACCTGCAACTGGAATTGCCTGAGCCCTGCTGGCCTCTGCTGGAGTGAGTTCCTGATCCCCAAAAGATGCTCCTCATGTCCTGGAACCCTGGTGTGGCATCTGTTAAGCCCTTAATCCATGAAAAGGAGAAAATCATTATGCTTTGGGCTTTTTGCAACCATGAACAAATCAGTTCATGCCAAGATCTTGCTGCCCGTGCCGACGGCCAATGCAGAGCTCAGGTGAATCCAACTCTTCATGCTACAGCAACCATCAGCGAGGACCCACAATGCGATATCTGCACTTCGCGCTACAGCATCAACAGCTTGCGTTGACCACCAACATGGATCTCCAGCATTGACCATCTGTGATGCCCGTCAGGATCTTCAGGAAACACTGTCCGTGACTTCCGGCCTGCTGTTTGCACTACAGCGACAACCATCCGTGATGCTCTCCCTGCTCATCGCGGCCTCCTCCACTGCAATCATAACTTTTCAGGCCAGAATGTAGAAGCCAACTTTTTCAGGGGGACCACCTTGGTCCCTGTATCTGTCCTGCACTCTATCGTGGTCAACCTGAACTTATGACTTTCACCTGGACTTGCACGACCAGAGAGCCGCAAGTGGGCCTTTGAGTTTTAAGTGCTATACTTACATTAAATGTTTTGTAGGATTTTTCTTGTGCTGTGTTTTCACTTTATTACTGTTTGAAATGCTGCATCAATATTTTATACATTGCCTCCAGGTTAAGCCTGACTACTTTTGTGCCAACCTACGAGAGGGTTGAGCACAGGCTAACTTGGGGTTTGCTTGTGTTTCACCCTGACAGGAGTTGTGGTTGTTGCTTGAGTACATTCCCTTACAGAAGTGTGAGGGAAAAGTGTTTGTAGACAAATTTCAATGTTTGCGAGTCACACTATCATGCACTCCCTTGGGTGTCTAATTTTCAGAAATGTCTGGATTTTGTATGTTATTCTGGATGGCAGACAAACTGGGGCTGAAATTGTGCAGCTACCCACATCTCATAAAAAGGTTCAATTTTGTTTGGTGGAATAGGATGTCTATACGTATGTATGTATGTATGTATGTATGTATGTATGTATGTATGTATGTATGTATGTATGTATGCATGTATGTATGTATGCATGTATGTACATATGTATGTATGTTGGATTTCGATATCACAAACCTTGCCGTAAGGCACTGGAGTGCTGTGCATGGCCAATGACAAGTATAAAGTATAACAGAGTAATAGAAGAGGAAGGTAGGTTGTGGATGGTTAATGCATTGTGAGGTAATGTAATAGTGTACTTTAAAGAGGTCCACTGTATTCTAGATCTGTACTGAGTAGGTACAGTCCTGACACATACGGGGATGTTATTCCACATCTTGGGTGAGTAGATGGAAAAATCCTGCTGTCTTATTTTACTTTTTTTACACTACTTAGGGGCCGATTCCGATGTCGGACGGACTCAGGTCCGTCCGACATCGTCCAGGAGCCGTAACCGACCGACCTGCTGTCGTCGGTTACGGCCCTGCAAGTACGATGCGACCGAACCCTGTTCGGTCGCACTCGTATACTGCACAATGGGAGCATGCATTCCGAGCGGAATGCATGCTTGCATTGTGAAAAGCAGGGGTGCAGTTCATCCCTGCACCCTGTGGCCGGCACCCCAAGGTGCCTGCCACCGGGTGCAGGGATCAACAGAGGGGCACCATAGGTGCCCCCAGGCCGCCATTCGGCGGCCTCGCACCCATGGGGGCCCTACTGGGGGCCCCCAAAGACAGTTACCGACTGCCTTTTCATGCCGGAAAGACCGGCACGAAAAGGCAGTGAAATACTGCCATCGTACTCCCTCGGTTGTGAAGAGGCGGCCGGGGGAGTACTGAAGGATTTCCGGACGGCGGACGGGCTCTCCGAGCCCGTCGTAAGCCATCCGGAAATCCGAGTCGGATTCCTTTCCGACCGAGCCCATCGGAATGGCTCGGTCGGAAAGGAATCCGGCCGGCACGTTCCGATTGGGTCGGAAGGGCTCCGACTATCGTTCGGTGCCCTTTCGGCCGAAATCGGAATCGGCCCCTTAGTCTGCAGTCTGATAGCGTCCTTGTTGTGGGTGTGCTGAGAACCACAAGAAATAGCGAGCTTGTCTCCTAGATAAGCCAAAGCACTGGTTATGAAGCACTGGTTATGATGGCTTTGTAAATGATGCAGCTGGTTTTGAAGATGGTGCGGGTTGGCAACGAGAGCCAGTGAAGATGGATGAGATGTGAAAATAATGGTTTGACTTTCGGTAGAAGAAAGAGCTAGTACCCAGCTATCTTTGTTCTTCTGGTAATGTGTTACTTGAGGGTGAGGTTGCTGTCCAGGGGAAATCAAATTGACTTGGTATTCAGTGAAAGTTGGCTATCTCGTATAGATCTGCTGCAACCGTCGACGGGCACCCACGAGGGGGCTCTTTAGTATAGATCCATAATGACGGAACTATCTAGTGTAGATTGGCGTGAGTGAGTTCAAATAAAACATTTTAACTCACTCACACCAATCTACACTAGAGAGCCCATTCACACACACCCTAGCCTCACATATGGAAAAAGAGCAAAATATCTCTGGCAAAGAGCCCGCTTGTGGGTGCCCGTTGGGCATTGCAGCACCTGCCCGATGAGGAGCAACGCCCAATGATGAAGCTTGGCACTCATCTTGGTCCTCAGGCTTCTAGCACCAACCTGTCTGTCTTCTCATTCCACTTTTGTTTAGGAACTGGATACCTCTTATTGTTAATTAGTGACCATTTGGCGCATGTATGCTGAACCTTCATGAGCTCCTTGTCCCTCTTGTTTATATAGACTACTCCAGTACTTCCTCACACTAGAGGGAGGAATTGCCTCAGGTGTGAACACCAGAGAGATTTCCTTTTTTTCAGCCTCAGGAGCTGGAGAAGAGCTTCCGCACACCCAAGGCTGGTTTTTTTTCCCTCTGAAATGACTTTCGGTGCACATGGTGCGCTGACGTCATTTCAGAGAAAGTGAAATGAGCCGATCGGCTCATTTTACTTTCACTGCATCAGTGCTCGGGGGATTATCTCAGCCCCCTAGCACTGATTTAGACAGCGGAGGTGTCATTGGAAAGGGGAGAATCTCCTCATTCTAATGGTACCTTTCGTCAGTGTATCCCTGCTTGGGGATCACTGCAGGAGAGTGATCCTAAATCAGGGATCAACCCATCAGACACCTGAGACTATTTTTTTGAGGGCGGAGCTTTCCCCTCGCAATCGGTGAGTGCTCCCCACTCCCCCAGACCCAAAATACTTTCTGACCCCCTGAGGGCAGATTGGAGGTTCTTACTGCCAATCTGCCACTCAGGGGCAGAAATCCCACTAGACACCAGGGATTTCTTTTAAAAAGGCAAAATGGATGGGAGTGGCTCTCCAAGACATTGGACCTAGCCCCCATCCACCCATACAACCCCTGGCAGTGTTTCTCCCCCCATTGGGGTAGCTAGGAGGTGTTTTCCTCAATATGATTTCAGCTGGGGGAAGAAAGCCCACCAGACCACCACAGATTATAGTTGGATGGGGGTGCCCCACCCTCCCCCGGCAATGGGCTAGTGCACTCCCCAAGCCTAAAAGATTTTCTGCCCCCAGGCGGCAGATTGGAAGTTCTTAACTCCAATCTGCTCCTCAGGGGGGCAGGAATCTCACTTGGCACCCAGGGATTTATGTTTATGGCAAAAGGGGTGGAGGCGGCCTTCTCTGCCATTTTCCTCCAATCTGCCCCCGGAGGGGGTCAGAAAGCCCAGGAGACCAATAGGGATTGTATTTGGAGGGGAGGAGTCCCTGGGCAATGTTCACCCTTTTCCCTGGCCTAAAAGTCTTTCTCCCACCCCGGGGGCAGATTAGGGGTTCTTACCTCCACTCTGCCCCCCGCGGGGGGCACAAAGCCCACTAGACACAAGGGATTTTTTTAAAGGCCGAATTGGTTGGGTTGACCCTACCAGGCATCGTGCCTTGACCCACCCACCCATACAACCCCCAGCAGTCTTTCTGTTACCCCGTCGGGAGCAGATAGGAGGCATTTTCCTCCAATCTTCCACCAGCAGGGGGCAGAAACCCTACTTGACCACCAGGGATTATATTTGGAGGGGGTGTGCCCCACTGTCAATGGACTAGGTCCCTTCTCTCACGGCCCAAAAGTCTTTCTTCCCCCCGAGGTCAGATTGGAAGTTCTTACCTCCAATCTGCCCCCAAGGGGGCAGAAAGCCCACTAGACACGAGGGATTTGGTTTTAAAAGCAAAATGGTTGGGGGTGGCTATCCCAGGCATTGGGTCTAGCCCCCACTCATCCAAATAAACTCCAGCAGTCTTTCTGCCCCCCTTTGGGGGCAGATTGCAGGCATTTTCCTCCAATCTGCCTCCAGTGGGGGGCAGGAAGCCAATTAGACCACCAAGGAGTAGGTTTGGAGGGGGGCCAAAAGTCTTTCTGCCCCCTCTGAAGGCAGATTGGAGGTACTTACCTCCAACCTGCCTCTTCCGGGGGGGGTGGGCAAAAAGCCCACTAGACAACTGAAATTATTTCTAAAGGCAGAATGGGTGGGAGCGGTCGTACCAGGCATTGGGCTTAGGAAGGCAGATAGGAGGCGTTTACCTTCGATCTGCCCCCAGCGGGGGCAGAAAGCACACTAGGGGGGGTGTGGCCCCTCTCTCAATGGGCAAATGCTCCCCCTCCTCAGGCCTAAAAGTCTTTCTGCCCCTGGGCAGAATCCCCACTAAACACCAGGGAATTTTTTTTGTGGCGAAATGTGTGAGGTGGCCTGCCTAGGTATTGGGCCTAACCCCACCCCTCAAATGACCTGCAAAAGTCTTTCTGCCCCCCCAGGGGCAGATAAGAAGGCTTCAACTCCAATCTATTCCAGTGGGAGTGGCGTAAAGTCCACTAGACACCAGTGAGTTTTTTCTTTGCTACAAAGTATGCGGTTGGCCTGCCCACCTGCCCACACATCAGGCCTAGCCTCCACCTCCAATATGACCCAAGGGGGGATTGATGGAGCAGTAAAAAATAAAAAATTTAACCCCTAACAAATTATATAATTAATTAATTAAAAAATGTTCGTTTAAATGTATTAATCAACATTGTATATGTGGGAATGGTAATATGCTAATGTAC
>CAWUFW010026181.1:0-36055 GCA_963921515.1 Calotriton arnoldi | reverse complement strand
ACAGTGGTGAAGGGAGGGGGCCTGAGGTGACATGTGTGAAACGCGCTCCATGGCGCGTTTTAAGTTGCGGGATTAAGTCCCCTTGAATCCTGAGGGTCCCTGGGGCCCAACTAGCCCCCCAGGTACCTACAGTTAGGACCACAGAGCTGAGTTGCAGAGAGGCGTTCCGAGGCCACGCACCTTTTTCACCTCTCTGCAACGCAACTCTGTTGTGCTTACTGAAGGTACCTGGTGGGCTAGTTGGCCCCCAGGATTCAAAGGGAATTAACTCCCCAACTTAAAACGCACCACAGGGCGTGTTTGCGCACATGTCACCTGAGGCCCCGCCCTCCCTTCACCACTGTGCAAACGCGCCCCGTGGTGCGTTTTAAGCTGGGGATTAGGTCACCTTGAATCCTGAGAGTCCCTGGGGCCCAACCAGCCCACCAGGTACTTCCAGTAAGCACCACAGGCCTGCGTTGCAACGCCTGTAACAAATTGTGCAGTTGTGTTTAGGTAGTGAAGAGGGTCGTGCTGGGGGTAGTGTTTTAGGGTTTAGGGTAGTGCAGTGGTGTTTGTGTAGTGTAGGGGGTCATGCTGGGGTTAGATTTAGGGTTTAGGGTAGTGCAGTGGTGTTTGTGTAGTGTAGAGGATCATGCTGGGGGTAGATTTAGGGTTTAGGGTAGTGCAGTGGTGTTTGTGTAGTGTAGGGGGTCATGCTGGGGGTAGATTTAGGGTTTAGGGTAGAGCAGTGGTGTTTGGGTAGTGTAGGGAGTCGTCCTGGGGGAGTATTTTAGGGTAGTACAGTGGTGTTTGGGTAGTGTAGGGGGTCGTGCTGGGGTTAGTGTTTTAGGGTTTAGGGTAGTGCAGTGGTGTTTGGGTAGTGTAGGGGGTCGTGCTGGGGAGTGTTTTAGGGTTTAGGGCAGTGCAGTGGTGTTCGGGTAGTGTAGGGGGTCGTGCTGGGGGAGTGTTTTAGGGTTTAGGGCAGTGCAGTTGTGTTCGGGTAGTGTAGGGGTCGTGCTGCGGGGAGTATTTTAGGGTTTAGGGTAGTGCAGTGGTGTTCGGGCAGTGTAGGGGGTCGTGCTGGGGGTGGTGTTTCAGGGTTTAGGGCAGTGCAGTGGTGTTCAGGCAGTGTAGGGGGTCGTGCAGGGGGTGGTGTTTCAGGGTTTAGGGGCAGTGCAGTGGTGTTCAGGCAGTGTAGGGGGTCATGCAGGGGTGGTGTTTTAGTGTTTAGGGCAGTGGTGTTCGGGCAGTGTAGGGGGTCATGCTGGGGGTGGTGTTTCAGGGTTTGGGGCAGTGCAGTGGTGTTCGAGCAGTAAAGGGGTCATGCTGGGGGTGGTGTTTCAGGGTTTAGGGCAGTGCAGTGGTGTTCGGGCAGTGTAGGGGGTGGTGCAGGGGTGGTGTTTCAGGGTTTAGGGCAGTGCAGTGGTGTTCGGGCAGTATAGGGGTCGTGCAGGGGGTGGTGTTTCAGGGTTTAGGGCAGTGCAGTGGTGTTCGGGCAGTGTAGGGGGCGGTGCAGGGGTGGTGTTTCAGGGTTTAGGGCAGTACAGTGGTGTTCGGGCATTGTAGGGGGTGGTGCTGGGGCTGGTGTTTCAGGGTTTAGGGCAGTGCAGTGGTGTTCGGGCAGTGTAGGGGGTGGTGCTGGGGCTGGTGTTTCAGGGTTTAGGGCAGTGCAGTGGTGTTCGGGCAGTGTAGGGGGTCGTGCTGGGGCTGGTGTTTCAGGGTTTAGGGCAGTGCAGTGGTGTTCGGGCAGTGTAGGGGGTCGTGCTGGGGCTGGTGTTTCAAGGTTTAGGGCAGTGCAGTGGTGTTCGGGCAGTGTAGGGGGTCGTGCTGGGGCTGGTGTTTCAGGGTTTAGGGCAGAGCAATGGTGCTCAGGCAGTGTAGGGGGTTGTGCTGGGGGTGATGTTTCAGGGTTTAGGGCAGTGCAGTGGTGTTCGGGCAGTGTAGGGGGTCGTGAAGGGGTGGTGTTTCAGGGTTTAGGGCAGTGCAGTGGTGTTCGGGCAGTGTAGGGGGTCGTGCTGGGGGTAGTGTTTTAGGGTTTAGGGTAGTGCAGTGGTGCTTGTGTAGTGTAGGGGGTCGTGCTGGGGGTAGTGTTTTAGGGTTTAGGGTAGTGCAGTGGTGTTTGTGTAGTGTAGGGGTCATGTTTTAGGGTAGTGCAGTGGTGTTTGGGTAGTGTAGGGGGTCATGCTGGGGGTAGTGTTTTAGGATTTAGGTTAGTGCAGTGGTGTTTGGGTAGTGTAGAGGGTCGTGCTGGGGGTAGTGTTTTAGGGTTTAGGGTAGTGCAGTGGTGTTTGTGTAGTGTAGGGGGTCGTGCTGGGGGTAGTGTTTTAGGGTTTAGGGTAGTGCAGTGGTGCTTGTGTAGTGTAGGGGGTCGTGCTGGGGTAGTGTTTTAGGGTTTAGGGTAGTGCAGTGGTGTTTGTGTAGTGTAGGGGGTCATGTTTTAGGGTATTGCAGTGGTGTTTGGGTAGTGTAGGGGGTCATGCTGGGGGTAGTGTTTTAGGATTTAGGTTAGTGCAGTGGTGTTTGGGTAGTGTAGGGGGTCGTGCTGGGGGTAGTGTTTTAGGGTTTAGGGTAGTGCAGTGGTGTTTGTGTAGTGTAGGGGGTCGTGCTGGGGGTAGTGTTTTAGGGTTTAGGGTAGTGCAGTGGTGCTTGTGTAGTGTAGGGGTCGTGCTGGGGGTAGTGTTTTAGCTTTTAGGGTAGTGCAGTGGTGTTTGTGTAGTGTAGGGGGTCATGTTTTAGGGTAGTGCAGTGGTGTTTGGGTAGTGTAGGGGGTCGTGCTGGTGGTAGTGTTTTAGGATTTAGGTTAGTGCAGTGGTGTTTGTGTAGTGTAGGGGGTCGTGCTGGGGGTAGTGTTTTAGGGTTTAGGGTAGTGCAGTGGTGTTTGTGTAGTGTAGGGGTCATGTTTTAGGGTAGTGCAGTGGTGTTTGGGTAGTGTATGGGGTCGTGCTGGTGGTAGTGTTTTAGGATTTAGGTTAGTGCAGTGGTGTTTGGGTAGTGTAGGGGGTCGTGCTGGGGGTAGTGTTTTAGGGTTTAGGATAGTGCAGTGGTGCTTGTGTAGTGTAGGGGGTCGTGCTGGGGGTAGTGTTTTAGGGTTTAAGGTAGTGCAGTGGTGTTTTTGTAGTGTAGGGGGTCATGTTTTAAGATGCAATGCTCCAATACCTGACCAGTCTGCACTACATAAAACTGCAAAAAAACAAAAAATAAAAAGTGTTTTGCACACTTTTGTCATTGGGCTATATGTGGGCTACATCTGGGTAATATTTGTGCTACATTTGGGCTCTTTTTTCACTGGTGGCCATCTTGGAAGACTTCTTTGTTATGAAGTTTCCTAATTTCTTCATTTACTGCAGTCTCCTCAGTAGGAAATGCTTTCAGTTTTTTACTTTGATTCCATCAAGAAGGCATTCAGATGTGTCTCACATCTGCCATAAATTCAGAATGTTAGCACTCTAGTTGCTCATTAGATCACTGGAGTAAAGCTACTGCTCACCAGGGAGTTAACTGGTAGTCTGCTGCTGGTATTGAAAGTGATTGTTTCAGTGTGCATGTCAGAATTTTCTAATGAAATAGAAGAGGATTTGAGATCTCACTTAAAACATGCCCTAATTTTTCTTTCTGCAGCACTAACCATAATTTCTATTTAAAAAAGAACCCCTCATTTTGTTCCTTTTTAAATTAAATGTTTTAAGTGTTACCGGTTTATTCCAATCAAGATGGCTTCAGGTGTGCCATACTTTTGTCATAAGTAAGGCTGTTAGCGCTCTAGTTGTTCTTTAGAACACTCTGGGAAGCTGCAGTAGAACACAAAGGCATCAACTGGCAGGCTGCTCCTGTTGAAATATAACAGGAAGATATTTGAGATCACACTTGAAATATGTCCTAATTTTTCTTTCTACAGCACTAACCATAATTACTATGACAAAATGAACCCCATCATTTTGTTCCTTTTTAAATTAAATGTTTTAAGTGTTACCAGTTTATTCCAATCAAGATGGCTTCAGGTGTGCCATACTTTTGTCATAAGTAAGGCTGTTAGCACTCTAGTTGTTCTTTAGAACACTCTGGGAAGCTGCAGTAGAACACAAAGGCATCAACTGGCAGGCTGCTCCTTTTGAAATATAACAGGAAGATATTTGAGATCACACTTGAAACATGTCCTAATTTTTCTTTCTACAGCACTAACCATAATTTCTATGACAAAATGAACCCCATCATTTTGTTCCTTTTTAAATTAAATGTTTTAAGTGTTACCAGTTTATTCCAATCAAGATGGCTTCAGGTGTGCCATACTTTTGTCATAAGTAAGGCTGTTAGCACTCTAGTTGTTCTTTAGAACACTCTGGGAAGCTGCAGTAGAACACAAAGGCATCAACTGGCAGGCTGCTCCTGTTGAAATATAACAGGAAGATATTTGAGATCACACTTGAAACATGTCCTAATTTTTCTTTCTACAGCACTAACCATAATTTCTATGACAAAATGAACCCCATCATTTTGTTCCTTTTTAAATTAAATGTTTTAAGTGTTACCAGTTTATTCCAATCAAGATGGCTTCAGGTGTGCCATACTTTTGTCATAAGTAAGGCTGTTAGCACTCTAGTTGTTCTTTAGAACACTCTGGGAAGCTGCAGTAGAACACAAAGGAATCAACTGACAGTCTCTGCCCTTGTTGGATGTACATGTTTTACTGAGAATGTCAGACTTCATTCTCACATGAGTGAGAAAGATAATGTGAATTTACAGAAAATATGCTCTCATTTTAGCTTCTGGAGCACCTTCCAAACCTCCATGGGACAAGCATGAGAAAATAGTGTTCTCTCAAACATGATTCATGATATCCCAGCAGAAGGTTTTTCACATGGTAAAATCACCTTGGAATACACCACAATTCCTAAAATTAGTATGGTACCGTCAACAAATAAATTCTAATGTAACTAAAGCCTGTTATCACCCTTTATAGTTCTCCTTTTGGTGACCCTCAAAATCTTCTATTCACTACAATGCATTTCAATGAGGTACTATCATTTATATTGGTCCCAAGATGGCTGCCAGAAATTCCAGGATGAAGTGCTGACAGCCAATCAGATCTCACGATGACATGTGTGGTTAGGCTCCGCCCAGATATATATGTGACTTTACTTTTGATTTTCTCAGGAACTACTGAACAGATTTACACCATTTAAGCAAAAGGCACGACACTGAACCAAGGGCTACCTCTTTGCCAAATTTGGTGTAATTCCGTTCAGCAGTTCGGGCTGTAGCTGCGACTAAAGGTTCCTATGGAAAAATGAATGGGGAAAACACGTTTTGGGACCCCCTTTTTCTCGGCCCCCGCTTGATGTATCACCCCGAGACTTTCAGGAAAGGAGCGGACCGGAGCGCCCCAACAAGTTGGAAACTTTCGCGAAGATTCGTTAACCGGCGCCAACGTTATTTCAAATAGAATGTCGCGGATTTCCTATGGATAATAGGTTTTAACTATAACTATCTACTGGCGACCGCCAGTAGATAATATATATATATATATATATATATATATATATATATATATATATATATATATATAGTTCCTGAAGCCTCGCACAGCTGCGCAAAGAGAAAACAGCACTCCAGGATTTAAAAAATATATATATAAAGATTTTGTTGCCGTTTCAGCCTCAGTTTCAAATAAAGTCTCTTCACGTTGAGGTAAGCAAACAGCAGTACAACCGGGGATTCATTAAATCCTTTATTATAATAAATAAATATCACCATAGGGTGCAGACACACTCATGACCAACGCATTTCAGCCATAGCCTTCAACAGCATCATAGAGTTTCACATGTGTAGAGAGTGCTTTTAAATGCACAACTTCCCTCTCTCCACCACCATTGACCCATTAAAGATTAGACTGCTATTTTTCTTTTTAACTTTAACCACAGATATAGTAATGTTTTCACATATATTTTCTCACTAAATCCCTGCTACAATTGCAACAAGAAAATTCATTCTTTTTCTCTTTGCATGTTTCTTACTTTCTCGCATTCTGGTAAAGTACCTATTTTTCAAGGAAATAATAGAATTAAAGTAAAAAAAATTGAAAATTTTTGAAATTTTGAAAGTCTTGAAGATTTTTGGATATTTTGATTTCGGAGAGATTAAGAATTCTGTATATAATCATAGAACATGCCCTATTCCCCCCAGTATTTATTTTGGATTCATAATTTCTAAGGGTGGGCAGAGAACTCTGCTCCGCCAGCGGAGTGTGCAGAGTTTTGCCTACTCCGCATTCTGCTGAGAGCGCGGAGTTTAGGCAAAACTCCGACTCCGCAGTGGAGCAGAGTTAGCCAGCCCCCCGACAAAAAAAGGCTTCCGGCCTCCACCCCCTAATAAAAATATTAAAACACAAATTAAAAATGAACAAAGGCACTTACCTGTACTGTGGTGTCTCCGGGCACGCCATGGCCTCTCTCCCGCAATCCCCTACGTCTAACATACGTCTTGTAAGAACTGCGCATGCGTGAGGGGGGTGAGGTCCTTTGTATAAATATGCCTAAAGTGCATATCTCTGTAAACACTCTTATGTGCAAAATATATCATAAACTTGTGCAAATTATCATAAATAAACTAATAAATAAGTATATTTGATAAAAATTAATGAAACAATATTTTTTCTCTTGCACTATGAATTATTCAATCTTCTAAAGTAGAATTAAGATTGTCCGTGCAAATTTGCATAAAGTGCCTTCTTTTAGTCCTCATGTCTATGTATGATAACTTACCCCAAGATTAAAAGTTGACCTTTGGGAGAAATAAAAAAAGTAGTAGACATATATAAAAATAGAAAAGGAGAAAGGGGGAAAAGGTATGTAAGAAGTCATTGATATTTCAAATTTTTGTTCTTATAAACATTCTTAGAGGTGTTTATGCAATTACGCATCAGCATTCAGTCCATAAGGTGCTTCTGTCCCCATTAATATAATCATTTTTGATTCTTCTCTTCAGAGTTCTAGTTCTTTATCTCCTCCTCTTGGTTTCTTCACAATATGCTTTACTCCATAGTATGATGCAGAAAAAGAGTGTCCAAGCCATCACGTATAAGTGCTGTTAAAGTTATTTAACAGACTAAAGACCATTAAATAAATTATCTGGACTTTGAGCATTTATTTGCTGTGTCATTCTCTTTTTTAGTAATAGATCTACATTATTACATGAGTCAGACGCAAGGTGATACTTGAAAATTAGTACACGTTACAATAATACATGTGACAAAACGTAACTTAACAACAAAACATAAATAAACATTGTGGTTGACGAGGCAACAAAGATTGCAAACAACAATGATTGCGTACATTAATTAATTACTCCATAGTATGTCATGCTGTCTACATTTCCTTCATGGAGCTCCCATATGTGTTTGGCCATAGCAAATTGAAGATCCCGACTCTTTATGGCTTGTATGTGTCGGAGAATATGACGTTTTAACTTGTTGATGGTGCTCTCCATATATTTCATGCCACAAGCACATTCAAGTACATAAATTACAAAATACGTTTCACATGTTATCCACTGTTCTAGTCTCTTCATTTTTCTGTATATTGTTTTATATTCCTGAGTATTTTCCCCAAAGGTTCAAGCTTTGCATCTTGAGCATTTGTTAAAACCCTTTCTTCCCTTAGCCAGCAATTTGTGGTTTTCTTTTTCAGCATGTTTGTCTTGTGTCAAATAGCTTCTTGTTAGTAAGTCTTTTAGAGATGATGATTTTCTATAGGTGATACCAGGGAACTTTAAAAGTACCAATTCTAAATCATCATCCATTTTCAGAAGTTTACAATTCTCTCTTAGCAGGTCTCTTTCTTTTAGGTTGGATGTATCAAAATCTGTAATATATCTGATGATTTGTGCATCAGGGTTAACTTCCTATTTTTTGTGACCAATAGCACTTCTCGTTTCTTCATTCCAGCTCTCTTCAGAGCATCTTTTAAGATAATTTCTGGATATCCCCTGATTTGGAATCTTCTGTACATTTCTTTAGTCTGTTGTTTAAAATCTGATTCTTCTGAACAGCTTCTTCTTGCTCTTAGAAATTCCCCATAAGTGACACTCCAGTTTAAAGATTGGGGAGGTCCACTGTTCGCATGTAATATGCTGTTGGTACTGGTGGGTTTTCTGTATAGTGTTGTACAGATTTTCTCCTTGTCTATATAGACCCCAATATCTAAAAAAAAGACCTCTTTCTTTTGTATGTCAAAAGTGAACTGTAGATTTAATTTATTTTGATTCAAAGATTTAAAAAGTTTCTAGATCTGCCTTTTCTCCCTCCCAAATCAAAAATAAATCCTCTATAAAAAGGACGTATAAAATTACTTGCTCCATAATTGTTCTGTTTTGTTTGTTCCATGCTATCTCTGCTTTCCACCAACCCATTAAAAGGTTGGCGCAAATTATGTGCCCATTGCAGTTCCCAGCACTTGTAAAAAGTACTTCTCACTGAATAAAAAATGTTATGATGTAAACAGAAATGTATCATATCTATAAGCATGTCTGAATGTTCTAGTAAGGAAACAGAGTGGGTCTGTAGAAAATACTTGCATTGCATACCTCTATTCCATCTGTGTGTTGAATTGAAGTGTATAAGGACACTACATCTACTGTTGCCATGTAGTAATTTGATTTCCATGGTAGATCATCGACTCTAAGAAATCTTGTGAGTCTTTTTACATAGGAGAATAAAAATATATCAATGAATCTTGAAGTATTCTCTAACAAGGATGCTATAGAACTGACAATAGGCCTTCCTGGGGGATTCACCTATCTTAGGAAGAATTAAAATTGTAGGCATGAAAGGGTGTGTTGTTTTCAAATAATTCAATTCTTCCAAATCAAGAAGACCATTGTTCTTCCATTCATCTAACATGGAATGAAAAATACCCATGTATCCTTTACTAGGATCTTCTGTGAGCTTTTGGTAATGTTGCTTATTATTCAATTGTCATTTGGCTTCTATCATATATTTTTCCAGCCTCAGGATTACGATATTCCCTCCTTTGTCACTAGACTTGATGATTATGCTGGCATCTTGTTGTAAGTCAATCAAAGCTTCCCATTCTTTATTTGTTAAGTTTTTTTCAAAATTCTTTTTATTTTTCTCACCTTTAGTTACTATTGTCGTTAGTCCTTCAACCATGACTTCATGGAATAAATCAATCTTGTTTCCTGCCGGAAGCTGGGGAGAAAATTTAGATTTCAATTTTACCCTACTTGCTGGGGCAACAGCAGTTGGAATTTCAAGATGCTCACAAAGAGCTAGTTCCAACATGTTATCCATTTCCTGCATATGCATTCCTGATGCTTCCATTTCCAAACTCACTTACATGCGTAGAGGAACTAATTCTTTAGCCGTTATTGCTGAAAGCGTTGGTCTTGTTTTTCCTTTTTCAAGTACTGTTCCTTTTGTGCATACCATTTCTTCAATATATATATATATATATATTCACTTAAACAAAACAAAGGTTAGAGGGACGTTATAGTTAAGAAATGGATTTTTTTTTTTTAAACTTAGAAATTCACTGAAAAAACAAAGGTTACAAGGACATTATTGTTAGGCTCATATTTCACTTGTACAAAACCAGTGAAATTCTGCAGTTTTCTCGAAAAAAGCACACAACGGCTGACCAAGGCTCAAAGGCTCAGCACATCAATCCCTGTTGCTACTTGTGTAAGTGTCCTGTGCTTCTACTCCCGGCACCTGCCGTCGTTGGGTGCCACTTTAACGAAAACATACTTGGGGATGGAAGGAGCACCAGGAAAATATTCAGGAGACCAGATTAAGTCCATAAATCTTCTTTATTTAAAAACATGTGTTAAAACCAGCACTCAGCCAACGCGTTTCATTCCTATTAGAGAAGGAACTTCATCAGGGCTTAATAAATAAAGTCAGATCTTCACAATGAGTCCTTAATATAATGCAGGAGTGTTACCCAGGTATTAAAGTTGCATGTAGAGAAAATGAGTCAGATCCCGATTCAAATTCTTGATAAGTATGTAGAAATCACACAGTAGATCCTGGTGTCAAGTTGGAAAGGTTATCCAAGTGTAGAAGTCCCAAATGAGGGGAACACACATCCGATCCCAGCGCACATTGGGTCTATGACAAAAATCACAATCACTGCAGGGTAGCCAACAGCAAAACAGTCTGTTTTGCTGTCGGCTACCCTGCTGTGATTGTGATTTTGACTTGACATAAAGAATAAAGAAGATTTATGGACTTAATCTGGTCTTCTGAATATTTTCCTGGTGCTCCTTCCATCCCCAAATTCTGCAGTTTTAGTTACCTGAGCTAACTGTAATGTACGCCCCTGCAATGCACTGCTTATGACCTCCATATTACATCACTCTTTACATAGTCGGTGACATCACTGATGACATCTCAAATAACATCACTGATGACATCAACCAATGAGTGTTAGTGTTTTATAAATGTTTCTGAGACCTAAGATATATACTAAGCTACTACAAAGTTAAATTACTATACTTTGTGTACTCCTAATGAGTGATACCACTTCTAACAAATATTATGTGAGTGGCTGTGTGACTGTGTGTATCCGTGTGTGAGTGGCTGTCTGATTGGCTGTATGGGTATGTGAGTAGTAGTGTTGGTGTGTGAGTGGGTGTAAGAGTGATTGTAAGGAGGTATGAGTGGGGTTGTGTGTGGTTCTATGGGTCTGTAACTGGGTATGTGAGTGGGTCTGAGTGCCTGTGTGAGTGTGTGAGTGCCTGTGTGGGTCGGTGAGTGGTCTGTTAGTGCTTGTGTGGATGTGTGAGTGCCTGTGCAGGTCTGTGAGTGCCTGTGTGGGTCTGTGAGTGCCTGTGTGGGTCTGTGAGTGCCTGTATGAGTATGTGAGTGGGTGTGTGAGTGCCTGTATGGGTCTGTGAGTGGGTCTGTGAGTACCTTGTAGGTCTGTGAGTGGGTGTATGAGTGCCTGTGTATGCCTGTGAGTGGGTGTGTGAGTGGTGCTATGGATTATGGGCATTTGCATACTTAGTGAATTTAAAAAGGGAGAACCATGGATTCTGATAGCACAAGGAGACAACAAGATAGAAACAACTCATCACAGTAACTATACACCAGATTGTGCTCCAATAGATCAACGATGAATTCACCTCCATTAAGGATTTCATATTGTTTTCAATGTGGAATACGAGAGTTAAAACACTTGCTTTGCCTTTGAGAGTTAGTTAGGATCATTTGTGTTTTACAAAGTGGAGCTTCAACTGTGGAGCCTGCTGTGTTTATATTTGTAGGTGCTTCCCTTTCAAGTTTAATTTCTGTGAAATGAGCATCAGGGCCATAATGGAACCTCATTTTTACCAAGAAGGGTCCACAGTTTAGCTGGCAGTGTCTACCCAAATAGAATACTTTTTACTGGTTAATTAGTAAGAGCTTCCTCACTGCGTAAATGTCTAGTGCATATTCTTCACTACAGCTGCATATAGGACCATGAAGTAATGTCTCCAGAGACCTTGTGTACGTGTAATTTTGACAGTGTGATTGTTCCTGCAGTGTCATCATCCACAAATCTGTGATAACATGAATTCTCATCAAGAGAACACAACAAGGCTACAAAGAAGAGAATTTCCACTAAACAGAGGTACTTCCTTCTAACTATATGAAGTAAGTGCCCCATTTGTTTGGTAGAGATGTCATCATACACCTGTGCATCAAGAACGCATCACCAAAATCGGTGTGAAACGCGCTTGGGGGCCTTTTGGTAAACTGCCCATCAACGTGGAAAAAGGTGGGAAGACCTTTGCATACTACTAAGAAAAACGGTGGGTGGTCAAATGAGTGCAGCTTGCAGATGATTTTGGGCATTTGCATGATCAGGGTAATTAAAAAGGAGACACATGGTCTCTATTTTCATATTTTTCTAAGGTGAGGTGGCCACATGGCTGCCCTCTCTGGGCCCAACCAAACATTAATGGGGGAGGGGGCTGTGCAGCCCCCCTCCTCGGGTTGAGTTTGGCCCCAGGGACCCCAGCCCCAGGGGCCCAACTAAAACTTATTGGGGAGGGGGCCACATGGCGCCCCTCCATTATATACATGACCCCAGGAAGGTGGTGGTTCCCAGAGCACTTACGAGCCTCAGGAAAGTTGCACAGCCCTCCTCTGCTTTTTTTTTTTAAATCGGCCTGTCCCAGGTAGGTGGGGGTGCACAGGGCCAAGATTGGCCATGGGGAGGGGGGCCTCTTGCGCCCCCACCCCTTATTTAAATTATAATAAAGCCCCTACGACCTGGCCCACCTTGGGGCCCATGTTTAAACAAGTGCGGGAGACCACGCTTGTCTTCTTTTAATTACGCTGGGAATTCGTGAATCAGTCACGATTTTTACCATGAACAATTTTTCAAAAACATGCTTTTTGGCCCTGGCGGAGTCCCTGGCGGAGTCCCTGGCGGAGTCCCTGGCGGAGTCCCTGGGGGACCCCAGCTCCAGGCCTAGGGGTGTCAGGGTATTCCTACCCTGCCAACTTTTCTTTTTTTTAATTTGTGTTTGGAACTCAGCTGAGTCCGAGTCCCAAGATGGCTGCCAACACTTCCTGGTTTGAGATCGGGAGGATTTGCGGAGGGTTCAAGGTTCTAGATATACAATTTCTTTTTCTTTAATATCTCAAAAACTACTGAACAGATTTACAGCAAATCACAAAAAGGGTTCTTTCTGGACCAAGAGATGCCTTTCTACCAAATTAGGTGTCATTCTGTTCAGCGGTTTGGGCTGTAGTCGTGTCTAAAATCTCTATGCGAATTTTCATGGGAACCCCACTTTTTTGACTCCCCCTTTTTCTTGGCCCACGCTTGACAGATCTCCCTGAAACTGTTCAAGAATGGTAAGAGAGAGCAGCACACTGCTATTTGGAAAATGTCATCAAGTTTAGTTTTGTCAATGGCACCAAAGTTATAGACAAGTCAAAGAATGCTTTTCCTTTGGAAACTCGGTCCTAACTATAACTACCTACTGGCGACCAGCAGAAAAAAACAAAGGTTAAAGCAACATTATAGTTAGGTGAAAATTTCAGTGACAATGGAACGTTTTAAAAATACAAAACCTCTGAAATTTACCAGTTTTGTTAGGTCTGGTAACTATAACTCGTGCCCTAGGGAAACTATAACTGGCACCCCCACCATGCAGTTTTCTAATCAATATTTTCATTGCAAATGCTGCAGTGATATGATCAATTATGTCATAGAAGATGCCACAAGTAATGTAATATGTGTGGTAAGTATACTGATTTCTGAGTCTTAAGATTTCTGCACCACTTCCTGGTTGATGTGGTGGCAGCCATTCAGATCTCAACAGGAGATGTCTCAGGTCCGTGTAGCCTCTGCGGTGTCAACTATACAAAGTTTTTTTGCATTATTTGTTCAAAAACAACTGAACAGATTCACAACAAATAACAACATTACTCCCCAGTCATCTTATGGCCACTCTGGGAATGACTAGTTCTTTAAACCTCTCAGATTACATCCTGTGGCTGCATTATCAAACTAATTGTACATGCAAGCCTAGTCCTGCTGCATTACAGATGCAGTCATGGAGTGTCATTGGATGCCAGGGCTTTAATTGGAGTTTGGAGGATGTGATACTTCATCACAAACATGACGGATATCCTGTCGGCCATATAACAAGTGCATTACATCCTATGGCACTTGTAATATAGTAGATGGGAAAGCCATCACGTTTGTGATGGACTATTCAATCTGCCAAACTCTAAATCAGGCCCTTAGTCTTCCTTTCTTCTACCCATTCCTCTTGTAAAAGAGCTGGTAGCATTTTCCTAATAGCGTCTTAATATATATTGCAATGTAATGATAGCTGAATCATCTAATTTGTTATTTGGCATTGTTTGCTTGACTCCCATTAAACAGTCCAACACCCGACGTAACCAATTAGATACAACATTTTACAAGCATCCAGCACAGCAGACATATTCATTTTACTCAACTAACTTGGATTCTCAGGTGTTTCAGCATTCTGGTTAAACAGCTCTGGTAAGTGGACAGTGCTTCCCAGGATTGGTCTTCTGAAACTCTTGGTTGACTCCATATAGTTTAGTTACTGATTGTTTAGCAGTGCTTAGAGTGACTGGTTTTCTATCACTCCTATGTGACTCCATTTTATCACTTGTAGTTAGCAGTGCTTCTATAGTTGTGGCTTGTGTTGATTTCAGGTGACTCCTTAAATAATATTCATTGTTGTATAATAATGCTTCTAGGTGTTATGTTTCAACCACTCTGGGGACTCCACCGGGTTTATTCTTTGTTAGCTTACTACTTTTGAAGATTAGTGTGTATATATGTGACTGTGTCTATTCTCACACGTTTTACTACATTCATGTTTACCGACAATGGTAATGATGCACTGTGTGTACACCTTGCCTCCAAACCTCATGCATGTTACTCAAAATCAACACCCTGTTCACCATGCACTCCATAAAGGTGCCCAGAAAATCAATGCAAATTAGAGTACTTTGCAGATTCCTCAGGGGTATGAAGAACTATACACATGCTACAGTACAATACAATAGACCATATCACAAGCATCTACACACACATATGTCTTATATTCAGCCTGCACATTGTTTCCAATAGTGCTACAAAACAGCTTATGACAGAAGTAAACATCCAACACAATACAGAGATAACACTACTCATAAATTTATCACAACATATATATTCTATACTGTTGGGTGTCAAGTTGCACCAAAGCCACTTGCCACCAACATATCCAAAACAGAGATTAGACAGAACATCTCACATGCATTCAATCCAACACAAAAGTGCCAATTGAAGCACAATCACAAGTTGAGTGATATTCTATGGTGGGATACCAACTGCCAAATTATAACCAACCCACTGTTTCCACCTTTGGATTTCCTGAGTCTAGTGTACACTCGAACACAAGACCAGAAAATCAGAAGAGGTTTGGACAGCAAGCGTAGTCCTACTTCGGCCCCTCCATCCCTACCTGGCCTCCTCCCATTGCTGAGGAGGAGCACAGAATTCTCTCCCCTGCCAACCCACACCTCTGTTGCCTAGCTGATGAGGGATAATACCCCTAAACCAGTCCCAGGATGCTTGTTTCCGGTCCAGGGAGGACTTGGCCTGGCAGTTTGGGCTGGCCTGTTCCCATGCGGAGCAGGGTTAAGACTGATTTGCATATGGCTGGGTCCAAACTGGGGTGGCATAGTGAGCAAAAGAATTATGGATTAAACCCAGATCTGTGACTGGGGCTGAGTTGTTGAAGAGTTTCAGCACTCCGTCCATAATCTTGTTGTATTTGCTATGTTCGCCCTGAGTGGCCAAGGGTATGCCCAGACGTGGGTCCCTTGCTCGCTGTGCCACTGGATTCAAGCTAGCTTGGCTGATGAGGGGTGATTCCCCGAAACTGGTCCCAGGATGCTTATTTCTGGTCCAGGGAGTACCTGGCCTTGCTGTTCGGGCTGGACTGTTCCCATGAGGAGCAGGTTCAAGACTGATTTGCATATGGCTGGGTCCAACTGGGGTGCCATAGTGAGCAAAAGAACAATGGATTAAACCCAGATCTGTGACTGGGAATTAGTGATTGTAAAGGTTTGGCACTCCGTCCATCATCTTGTTGTGTTTGCACACCTCTGTTGTCCCCTGGTGCCTGCCACATCCCCATCCTCCTTCACTGCACTGCCCCATCTTCTGCTTACCACTAGTTCATACCAGTTGGTAAAAGGAACCGGATTTGTTCAAAGACCTGGGACACTGCATATGGATTTGGGCCTGGTGAGTCCAAGTCCTAATGGTATTCCCCAATCCCGAGTTTGGTAACCATAATAGTTGGATTTATGTGTTGGGATAGTTGATGGAAACAGTATATCCAGCCACATTGTTTTTTTCAGATAAATCCAACCACAACGTAATGGGACCCCCAGTTGGTCTATTAGAGTGCCTAACAAGATATGCCATACAAAAGCATTCGAGCAAACTCATTAGGCAGAACTTCTCACATACACAGATCAGATATGCCACTGTAGCTTCCATGCTGCTCACAACATTATCTCTCTAACTTAACACTCTACTCAAAAACAAAAACCACATATTAATTCTTTCACTAACATAATGCCATGAACTCATAATTCAAAATATTTCGTATACACCCAGCACAGTATTTCAGGACAAACAGAGGGTAGTTATATACTGAGAGCAAAAAATAGTGAAACAGTACTACTGTAGTAATTTCCCATCTAGTAAGTGTACTGACGTCTAACAGAACGTGTTTTGATACTGTTGCCACCATATCGATATATGCTAAATGATCCTCAACTGGGGCCCCATTTACTAAGACACTGGTTGCAAAACCTGATCTCCATTTGTGACCAGTATTTCTACATCCAGTGTGGAATTTTGCAAACCTTCCTGTCTATCTATAAATGAGTTCACAATATTCTGAGTGGGAGTGACCTGCAATCCTACCAAAATTGTAACTCACTCTCATTGGGCACAAACACAGAGTTGTGTCCTGAAAGGGTCAGCAGACTACCATGTCTGTGATGGTGCTTAAATAAAAAGCATTTTTAATTGCTGTCATTTTTCTTAAATGAAACAGGACTGATTTTTTTTAAAAAGTTTTATTTTTTTAGGTTTACACTGAGAGTTGACAGTGGGCACCTTGCCAATGGCTGCACTCCCTGAAACATTTTTAAAAATTCAGAGTGTAAGGAAGGGGTGCAAGGGAGACCCGTTCCCTTTTGTGAATGGGTTACCATTTCAACATGGAGGTCTGCAAATCAACACGCCCCTTCCAAATAGCACATCAGTATGCAGTCACATCTATTTTTCAAACTCAGTAAGATATTACCAACTCCTTAAATGGTGTTGGTAAATTGCAAAAAAAAAAAAAATTGTTGTTGCATAATCCGATTCGGAATGTTTGTGACGGAAAAAAGATTTAAGCAAGAGGCCCTAGTTAGTTTATGATATGACTTCATCATGCATTAAACAACTGATTGTGTGTGGTGATGTCTGTAGTTCTGAAGTGGTTTACAGTGACGTTAAGTCTACCAATCTCACTTAATGTGGTATTACCACAAACTGTTATGAACGGAAATACAATAACCCCTGTAGTAAATTTCAACATGCGGGGGCAGATTTACAAGCCCCTTGCGCCACTTTTGCATCATTTTTAGCATGGGAAAAGTGACGCAAAAGTGGCGCAAGGGGCTTGTAAATAAGCCCCGCAGCATTTAGGGCTTAACGCACTCCAAAGCCCAGACCTTGGCAGAAGAACAGGCGTATCTTATTTGGTTGCCCTGTCCTATTTTGACAACCTTTAAATTAACCTTCACAATTCTAAATCCTGAATACTGCTCTATCCCTACTTCAAGCACGGACCACAAAGACCCATGAGGGCGTTGTCAAAAATAGAAATCTTTTCAAATGACTCTTTAATAAATACAATTGGAAAAAGAAAAAAAAAGAATGTGAATTAATATTTATATCAAATCTAAACCCCGAAACAGGAATCACTCTTGTGTGAAAGGCTCAATTTCCGGTGTATGGAGTTTTACCTCGAAAACATTAATATGGGGCTGACCTGCTTAACCTTATCTGGGCAATCAAACAGCCGGGATGAATAATGGAGGATATTTAGGGTCAAGATGGCGGGCGGGATCACTAATCTTGGCCTGCGAGGTGGCTGTCATCAGCAAAGGAAGACGGGTGGAGTTTGGGGGTGGGATAAGAGGTACTCGTCCATCCGTGGAACATGCGTTTTCGCAATTTTATCACAAATAAAAGTCTTTTTCAACCCAAGAGCTCAGGGTTATCCTTAAATCCGAAAACATCGTGGGATCAGCACACGCACAGCCCCGGAGATCCTAAAACGGTATGTTGGTTTAGATGTGTCCGAGTACAAAAACGTTTCTAAAGATGTTCACAGTCATAGGGCCGAATCACAAAACATGTTTCAATGACACTATTACATGGTTGTAAATAAGGCAGCGCTTGGAGCACACCCTTTCCCGAAAGCTTTTGTGTAGCTAATAATGTGTAACAAAAATATTACGTTTGTTCTGCGACATTTTGTTGCGGTGGTAATGTGTTGTGCTGTGTTTTTTGTGGTGTGGTTTGGTGCTGCATTATTTACATAGTGTTATTGATGTACTGTGTGGTTGTTGCAATGCGCTCTGATTCTTTTGTGTTGTGCCTGCTATGTTTTTTCTCGTGCTGTTTAGTGTGATTTGTGCCGTTCTGCTCTGTAAATACTTTAGAAGTGTCGACAAATGCTGCTACATTTCCAGCCAAAAGCAGCACATGCCTTTGAAGTTATAGGGACAACCAAGCTTTGCCAGTATATAGGTGGCAGAAGAGCACTACTCCAGCACTTCAGCTATTTCAGACCCCAGATAACCCAAAATGTGCCAAAGGTACTCGTTTAAATTAGCACTTCCAGTGCTCACTTTTATGTGCCAACCCATAGTATCTGTAGCACAAACCCCTTAAATACATTACATGGAGTAGATGATTTCTTCCTGGATTAGGTACGCAATTACTAGCATTGTTTCAAATAGGAATATATTAACATGATATATGCAAGATGAATGCTTTCACAGCCCCCCTTTTTTTCTGGGATGAAAATATCAGTTTACAGTAGTTTGTTAGAATGCAGTCTCACCATTTCTTTATTAATCTTGTCATTATTGCTTTTCTCACCATCCTGAGAAGTAGAAACCATGAAAGCATTGTTAGTGCCTTTATTTTTGTAAGAGAGTTGGATGATGCATAATAACAGTCTAATAGCAATATATGTGACTACCACAATAAAACAATGGCCATAACGGATTCAAATATCCAATGGACGAAAACCTCCCACAACCACGCCAGATGCCTTTAGAACTCAGGTCAGTGCTGTCTTGTATCTCAAGTAATTTCTTTACATTCACCTTATTTTAGCTATGTAGTTGTGTAGGGTGAGGGAAATGTTGGGAAGATGAGTGCAGCATTCACTCCCTACCATTGCACAACCTCCTCGCAACCTTTGGCTACTAAAAGAAAATCCAAAGCCATTCAGCCATTCTGTTTTGGATCAGCATATTCGAATACGCCTATAACTGCTCTGTCACTAATCCTACGGCTATTGAGGTGATATTTTCTACTTTTAATATTTCTGCATTTCTTATTATTTTGTCTAAAAAAACAGTCATCCTGTACATTGGTATTAAAGCAGAGAAGAACCTTGAGGTAGCTAAAACAATCTGCCTACCAGTGGCGGCTCGCCGAGAGAGTGCGGCGGGGCGGTGGGACAGGGCAATGCAGCGCTCGCAAGGTAAATTGTTTTATTTATTTCATTACTTACCTTACTCCTGTCTGTCGTATGTCGGACTCCACTACCCCCCAACCTGCCCCTCCCCGCCCCACCGCCCCACAGCACTCCCTCGGCGAGCCGCCACTGCTGCCTACCCTTCTTTCATTCCACAGGATGATCATCAAAGTGTCTAATGGCTTGACTGATGTACCCCTGATAACAAAGCTAATCTAAGGGCAGCCAGGGGTAGAGTTGGGACCCATAAATAGAATATGAATGACCTCTTTGCAGATGGTGTTTGAGAAACAACAGTCCATGAGGAAGGCATTATTCAAAAGGAGGTGACCAGAAAGGAATGTTCTCTACCATTAAATCACATTTACTCTTGCCAAAAAAATTAATACTAGACACATTTTCTTTTGGGTGTTCGCAAATAAATCCTTGCTTAGTCATTGCAAGATGAGTCACATCAGGCATTTTGTGGTGCAAAGGAATGGTAAACTGTTCAAGACCTGGGAAGGAACAGAAGGAATTGCCAGCACACTCTAATTGTCTATTTCGAAGTGGCAAAGATGAAGGGAAGTGTTGTTAAAATTGATGGGTAATCTGATCAAAGGAATGCTATTGCCTACATCAAGAAGCATCTTTGCAAATCTAGCAAGAGGAAGAGTTAATGGTCTGACTGTACTTTTCCAGCAGCAAAATGTAGGAGTTACCATTGTAAGCTGAGCTGCGGCTCTGTGGAAGGAAGAGTGCAGTACAGTTTGGTTTTGGAATAATTCTCCATACTGCGCCAAAAATATACTGCACCACAAACCAGTTGCTCAAAGAAGCAATGAAGATAGCAGGCCAGACTCACAGAGGGATCCAGAAAGAGAAGGCTGCTTATCTCATACAGAGGCAGTAGCGATGCAAGGCTGTCAGGGCAGCATCACTCAGCGGTGGCAGAACAGGCAGAGGTGGTGGGCATGGAGACTTTGACGCACCAACCAACGATGACGTCACACATAAACAATCTTGACAGATTGTCTGGGGCCAGTAACAGCCCCTAAAGCAGCTGCAGTAGCACCATTGTCTCTAGGCAGGGCGGGTCGTTTGCAGTGGGATGAAAGGATTTAAGTCATCAAATCACGGCATTTGATAGATGTGTGGCAAAACCTAAATTTTTCTTTTGAAGCTATGTGCCCCTTCTTATCCAATTTAGTGAGGAGTTAGACAAATTCCTCCTTGCAGTGGTATAAATTAGCTGATGCCAACAATAAATCATCTACATATTGAATTAAAGCCGGCCCCAGGGATAAATCAATGTGCTCAAATTTGTCTTTAGGCCTTGCAAAAAGATCAAAGGGAGGGTAGGTCTATCTTTCTATGTGCGGTGTTCTCCTCCCTGACTGTGGAGTCTCCGCAATAGTAAACTTACGTATTTACTAATTGTTTGTGAATGCCAAAGAATGGTAAATTTAGTCAAAAGTATAAGTTTAGCTTTGTGAATCAGTCCCAGAGTTTGCACCAAACTATACCAACCCCCATTGCCATTCTGACCTGTCTTAAATTTCATTCATCTTTTGTACTCAACTTTTGTACCAACCTAATTGATTTCTCTTTTCTCCTCAGCACTGGCGTCTAGCTGGCCTGGTTGCACTAAATCATCGCTTTAATCTCAGTGAAGCTTAGCAGATGCATTTCTAAAATTTACTCCTCCGTGCCTTCCCTTTAAGGCTGCCCTTTATTTTTTGTGATCAGAAACCATTAAACAGTTTCACCCTTACGTTCATCCAAAAATCAGTGAGGTCATATCACCACAAGCCAAGGTTTACATTTCCTCTTACTTCATAAAGATGCCATGAGTATCCCCAGATAACCAGTCTGGTCTTGAAGAAACAGTATTTTTTCAATGTAGGCCTCTTGTGCAAGTGTCTTGAAGGTATCCAACTTAAAGCTGGACAGGACATCAGCAATTTATTTTCATAACCTTTTAAAACATTTGTATGGATATGTTTATGTGTACAACATGTTCCACATTGAGACAAAGGGCTCTATTACGAGTCAGGTGGAACAATATTAATGCATGCCTTCCAGGTTTTTCTGGGTGTAGGAGAACCTGTGGTCAGTATAATTGGCAGCCAAGTCTCAGTCCCCTTTTATCCCTAAAATGTTTCTCCTACACCCCCCACCTCATCCCACAACCTCCACAGAGCACGCAGCATGTATATGCCACCTGCTCAAGGCATGGCAGGTAAGCTTCACATGGCTGAGGTCTGAGTTATGGGGTGCAGAGCTAACTATAACAATGGAACTATGGACGAGGAGGAAGGGGGTGTCTTCCATTTGCTGTATTGCAGGCTATGAGTGCAAGGGAGCTGCTGTGCTGCAAAGAAAGTCTCCTAACCATCACTCCACATGCAGCCCCCCTGGCATCAGCATATGATCTGCATTTCTTTATCAGAGGTGTTCTTGAATTTCTTACTTTGGGATTGGCAAATATATTTACCCCCTTCCATCTCCCTGTGAAATCATTGGTTTGCAAAGAAATCTGCGAGACATTATGGCTGCAACTGTCTGAAACTGTTACACGGTGTAACTCAAATGACAAAAAAGCTCTTGCAGGTTATATTGATGGGAAAAAAACATAAAAACACTGACTACATGCAGAGCAATCTGCCCGATGGATTGACCTCTTATTTAGTTGGAAATAGATTATGAATAATTGAAAATCCCGTTAGTTCAAAACACTATTTCTCTCTTTTGCGTAGATTAAATTCACCTTATGGTCACAGGCAGCTAGCCTCTCTGGCATACAAGGGATGGACAAATATTTGGAACCCTTTGTGAACACCCTCGTTTGTTGAAATTTTTTCAAATACGAGACAATATTTGAATATTGAATATTGAACAATAAATGGTATTCCAAAATTTGTAAAAATGAAGAAAAGTTGTTTGAAGGAAGGACATATACACACAGACCCCCCCACACACATATATATATATATATATATATATATATATATATAGAGAGAGAGAGAGAGAGAAGGACGGAACCTGGACTCACAGATCCTATGCATGTCATTACTATAGCCAGGAGCATTAGTTGGTAACAGAAGTGCAGTGCCACTGGACCTCGGGTGCTGAGTATGGCTATCTTTTACTATCCTAACTTTAAGCTTGAGGCATATTACCTTGCTTGCATTAGAGCCCACAGTATCCATGCTACATCATTAAGTATAGCAGCCTTTTTATTGTTGGGTTAACTCCTCTAGTGTAGAAATAATTTAAGTGCCTTCATGACATGGAATTTAATGGCCTTTAGCAATTGGCAGCAAGGTTAATGTTATGAGGCAACAAGGTGACAGAGTATTTTCAAAATCACCACAGTACACTTTATACATTTTTATAAACTTGTTTTGCATCACATGTTTAGTGCAATCTGTTGCAAGCCTGGAATGTGCAGTGTGCGTATTGCCGGGGCTTCCTCAAATCAACAGTCAGCATATGGTGCCCTAACTTAACCAGGCTGATGACGGCTGAAATGCCAGAAACCGGTCCTAGGATGCTTGTTTCCGGTCCAGGGAAGACATGGCTTGGCAGTTCGGGCTGGACTGTTCCCATGTGGCACAGGGTCAGACTGATTTGCATATGGCCATGTCTGAACTGGGGTGGTGGAGTGAGCTAAAGAATGATGATGGATTAAACCCAGATCAGTTGACTGGGGGTGAGTGTTTGATTGGCTCAAACGTTCCGTCCATCATCCCCTTTTGTATCGCTTTGGTCGCCCTAAGTTGGCGGGGGTATGCCCAGACGTGGGTCCCTTGCTCACTTTGCCACTGGATTCAAGCAAGCCTGGCTGATGACGGCTGAAATGCCAGAAACCGGTCCTAGGATGCTTGTTTCCGGTCCAGGGAAGACATGGCTTGGCAGTTCGGGCTGGACTGTTCCCATGTGGCACAGGGTCAGACTGATTTGCATATGGCCATGTCTGAACTGGGGTGGTGGAGTGAGCTAAAGAATGATGATGGATTAAACCCAGATCAGTTGACTGGGGGTGAGTGTTTGATTGGCTCAAACGTTCCGTCCATCATCCCCTTTTGTATCGCTAACTTAACCATGCAGTTGATGCACTCGCTATTTTTGCTTTTATTTCTTTTCTAATTTATTTGTTTCCTCGCATTTCGTGCCCCACTATACTTGGCACCCTAAGCACCAGCCTTCTTGGCCAATATAGTCTGGCTTCATTGCAATCCTCCACTAAGGGGTCGATTACGATGTCGTTCGGAAAGGCTCCGAACGGCATCCAAATCTGTCGAAGCCGATTTGGAAGCCTTGTTTCAGACCGACTCAGACGCCTTTACAGATGACCGATTATGAATGATGTCCGGAAACCGTTCGGGCAGTCCGATTCAGTCTGTCCGACATGAAACGGCTGTCGGAATGTGTCTTTGGGGGCCCGTAGCAGGCCCCCCTTCACCCGGGGCCCTCCGAATCAGGCCCATGGGGGTACCCATGGGTCCCCCTTTCCATGCATGCACAATGTGGCAGGCACCATGTGGTGCCTGCCACAGGGTGCAAGGTTTTCCCCAACCACCCCTTTTTCCAATGGGAGCCTGTGTTCTTGCTCGGAACACAGGCTCCCATTGAAGTCAATGGGAGTCCAAACGAATGGTGTTCGGACACACCGTAATCGGTTGGTTGGACTCCCCGAACCGAGTCGTTTGGAAAGCATTCCAAAGCCGATTCGGTTGGACTGCTTTCCGGATGACATCGTAATTGGCCCCTAAGTCTACTCCGCATCTAGCTCAGCATACAGATCTTAAAGCTGTGTTCCAGGGCTCTCCCCTTGATAAGTATTCTCAAGTGTTCGCTGTTTCGTTATATATTCATTTCCATTGCCAACACTGGCCCCACTTAAGGGCAAGTTTCCTGATTGACCAGAAATCCCTACATTATGCTTCTCCAACGCACTAGAGATCATTCCTCTGATTCCCCCTAACTCGCCCATGTCAGCCAAATAAGTGATTTCACTATTTCAGCATTTGCTTCTTATCCATCTGTACCTTACAAATCATCTACAACCCACCTTAGTGGGCCAGTCAATACTTTCGCGGACCCTGTAGACTTGCCGCAACACCACAAACTCTACTGTTGTCACCGGTGCTGCTTCCATGGCCTTAACACCCCCATTTAGTTTAAGCTAAGACATTTTGGAATCTCCCTCCATTGCACCAGTTGTGCCCTTGCAGTTATATCCAGATCTTCAGGGTCAAGGAACCCCTCTAGCAGCATACCTTAGCACTATTAGGTACTCTCCTGAGTAGTTGACATGATCCAACATTACTAAGGGCATACCCTTCTACATTCTTGTGGCTTTTACGATACACATTGGGATGAGCTCATTCTCTCCATATACCATTAGACCCAGTCTCCTTTGTAACATCTCCTGGGCTCCCAGGGCAGGTCTCCAGAATTCTTTGAGGCTGCTGGCTGCAGGACTTGCTGGTTTCAGCTCGCAGGGTCTCTGAAGCAGGAGACAGGCCAGTAGAGCTGGGGCCAAAGCAGTTGTCGTATACCTCTTCTCTGCAGCACAGCTCTTCGGTCCTTCTTCTTAGGTCGTCAAATTTAAGGAGTAAGGTTCAGGGGTGCACCTGAATACCTAGATTTAGGGGCGGTACCGGGGTGTGCAGGTTGGGACCAATGGGTGCTTTCCCTGGGGTGTCTACACCCCCTCTTATGCCACCCTCCAGTGGGATGGGGCACATGCCTCATCCTTATTAGGGGAGTCCCCTCATGTTCAAGATCAAGGGGACTGAGATGTGTGCTAATTGATTTTGTTGGGCTATTATTATGTTATTTGTCTGTATAATGTAAGATTTTTCAAAATGTTCAAATTTAGTTTGCTATTTTTATTTATATGTGTTGTTTGAATTATTTTATTAAACTTTACTTTGTTTATTTATTTATATGTAATTTATTTGTAACAAATAGGTGATTATTATTACATATGTTTTAATATTCATTTGAGAAAAATTGTAATTTTAAGATTCATTTAAATTATTAAAATATGTTTTATTGTTTGTTAACAAGGTGAGTAAAAAATCGAATTATTTAATTATTATTTAAATTGAAAATATTTTTGTTCAAATATTATATTTTATTATTTTAATGATACATTGTTATATTTATGAATTATGTAGCTTTTCATTTCAGTTATGTTGTGTTTTAGTTGTAAAATTTAAAGTTTTTTGTTTAGTGTTACTAGTTTAGTTGAGTTTATTTGTATTGGAGGGGAATAGTTATTTTTTGTGTTTAATGTCCAGCAATTTTCAGGAATTAATTTATGTTTGGAGTGGGAATATTAATTTTTTTATGTTTACTGTTTAACACCTATGTTAAATATTTTGGGCATGATTACGACACCGCAATTACAATGCGACCGCACGTAGGGGCTGATTACGATTGCCTCCGCCCGACATTGTCTCGGTCATGGGACCAACAGACACGGTTGGCGGTCCCGAATGGCCCATTAGGATGCGACTGAACACTGTTCGGTCACATTCCTATATTTTACAATGGGAGCAGGCATTCCGGCCGTTAACCGGCCGTCATCCCTGCACCTCGTGGCAGGCACCATATGGGCCCAGGCCATGCACCAAAGTGGTCCTGCTGGGGGCCCCCAAATGGAGTCCGGCACAGAAAGGCTGCTGAAACCCGACAGCGTAATCCCTAGGGCAGAAAGAGCCCATCGGAAGCCAGCCGGAATGACCGGTCGGATTCCTTTTTGACTGCCTCCATCGTAAAGATTTTCCCTTTTGTATTTAAATTTTAGGTAGAATAAGTTATTATTTTGTGTCTATTTTTATATTGGTATAAGTAATTGACTGATTATATAGTTGTAGTTAATAGACTATAGTAGTATAAATGTATATACTTACTATGGTATTGTTGTACTTTACTTACTTTTGCATTATATTTATACATTTAGTTATATAGTAGTGAAAACGCACACATGCATGTTAAAATATTTTTTATTTAACACATATGAGTATTTAATGTATGCTTTTCTAAGTTGTTAAAAAAGTAACTAATAAGAAAATATTTATCTATTAAGACATATAACACATATATATTTTTGCATTTATTGTTAGGATTTATTTTTTATATTTCCTAACCTTTTAAACAGAAAATAGTGTTCTATATTTTTAATTTACAGTATATACAAGTAGTTTATATTTGAAATAAATAATAAAATAAAAATATAATTTTTTTGACAACAAATATTGTAAAAATATTTATTACATTTTGTTATACTATTATTTAATTTTTATTTTTTGTTATATTATTTATTTGTACACAGAAATATATATTTTGTATAATCCGCATAAAAATGTTTTTGTTGATATTGCAGGTTAGCATACATTTTAATATAATTTTTAACATGTTTTGTAATTAACATTTTTTACTGTTGTCTAAGGGGCCCATTACGATACCCGGCGTAAAAAAATCCGCCAGGCATGGAAGCGGCAAAAATCCGCCCGCACACACCGTCTGAACACCGACCACGCCATTACGATTACACAAACCGAAAACCGCCATCGGCGAAAAATCCCACACAAGATACCGCCCGCCATCGTCCGAGTCGGAGTCAAACCGCCCGCCACGGACGGAAACACGCACGACAACACAAAACCGCCCGCCCTCACGGCCGACACACCGCACGTGAGATTACGATCGCACCGCCATGAGCGCGGGAAAACTACAAATATACCGCCCGCCAGCGCAAACAACGCCGATGAGAATCGACACGGCAGAAGCCATGGCGCCCACGTCCCTGCACAGAAACCATCCGCTGACAGAAACAATCGCACACAACATGGCCAACAAGTCCACACAACAAGGCACGCACAAATACACAAGCACAGTACACATCCGAAAACACCCCCTGGACAAACAAAAACTACAAAGGCCAGAACACCAGACACAACACACCTGAAAACAACAGACCATGAGGACACACCCACATAGGTAAGTACAAAAGCAGCACTCCCACAGACCACAACCCCTTGCAACATTGCAAACTAGAGAGGAGAGAGAGGACACAGTGACACAGCAAGGACAGCAGCACACCACAGAAGCGCACACATCACAACCACCACCACCACCACCAAACACCGGCACCACAAACCCCCTGCACATTACACAACACACACCGCACCAGCACCACAAACACCATGGCACCACAAAGAATGCCCAAGTTCACGCCCATGGAGCTGACGGTCATGTTCGACGAGATCATCAAGGTGCACCCACAAATCTATGGGAACCTGGTCCAGCACACACCACTAGCCACCAGAAAGAGAATGTGGAACCGGATCGTAGACCAGGTCAATGCAGTCGGGACCCTGCCCAGGAACAGAGTTGAAATCAACAAACGGTGGAATGACGTCAAGAGCCTGGTCAAGAAGAAGGAGAGCAAGAACAGAGAGCTGGCAGCCGTCACTGGCGGAGGGAATCCGCGCTCTTCAAGACCTTCAAAGAGTGGGAGGAGAAGGTGCGAGTCATTATACATCCGGAGATCCTCGCCGGATTAGCAGAGGAGTGGAGGCTGGTAAGTACAAACTAATGTATACCAGCACACCGCTATGTACTCACATGCACTACCACCATGCCACAGCTCCCAGGGACAAACACCCCCATGTCCAGCACACAATACACAACACATCACACACACATGCAACAGACACCACCACACACAGCCCAAACCGGACAACTGTCAAGATACGTGGGGACATGTGTACACTCAGCCAGCCACGTAACCACCAACAGGTCCCCAAGTATGCCAGAAGCGCCACAACGAGCACCCACCACACCCATGTGTCCGCCATAGCTGCACTAACCGACAAGTAACAGGTAAGTGGCAGGAACACAAAGTGCAGTGGGTGGGAGGGTGGACAGCCCAAGTACAACACACACCAGGCCCCTAGTCCCACAGCACAGCAAGGAGGAGCATCCCCCACCCCCACAGCCACGTGTCAGCCACCGCAGTGCACACCGACAGCCGAAAGGTAGACATCACGATCCACAACAATCGGTGTCAGTGGGTGTCCAGCCACCACCACGACCCACAACACCCCCCACCCCCACAGACCTGCAACATGGAGCACCCCCGCTTAGAACCATGTGGCATCCAGTACAGTGCACGCCCGAACAACCTGCAGGTGGGAAACTGGACAGGGCTGGATTACTGGAGGCATGAGGACCGTAACACGACCAACACATGGGACATGTCACGTAGCAGACGAACACGCAGCACCGCCCACCGTCACGAACAAGTGAACAATGTGCACACGGACATGAACCACAGACTCACACCTCACATGACCCATCACAGACACAGCAACACCCAAGGAGCCACGTCTGCATGCACAAGCCACACTGAATATAGTACCACACGGCAGCCACTGTGCAACTCATCACACACAACCGAAACACCATTGAAGTCCTGTCCATGTAGCCCCTACTGCCTGTCAACCACACACCCCACAACTACGCCTATGTAAGACAAACAACACTAGACGCAACAGAGCGGAACAACATAAATGCACACGAACACCACTGAACCCATCAAACACACAGACACACCATGCACATACAACATACCATCCATCCCATCCGTCAGCCCCAGTCTCATGAAAGGCATGTCATCCGCACAGCTGCCACACATACAGCAGTCACGCTAAGATACATGCCCATGACCAACCATGTGCCAGAAGTCAATGAAGCGCACGCCACACTGTGAGCAACAACACACAACATGGGCCACACCCCCACGAGCACTGCAGTGATGCACATGGCACAGGGCAGCACGCACACCAAGGAGATGGGACAACTGCAATACGTTGGCTGGCACACAACCATCACTCACTCATAACGATGCGTCCAATGCCATGTCCAGTAATCACAACAGACAGCAAATATGCAGGCCATGTCAGGCATGCACACACCTCAGACCATGCACTGTCATGCTGCCACAACACATGTCACGTTCGGCACCCATGGCTCACAGCATGTACCCCAAAAGCATATTCCCTCCCAAATGCGAATCTGGGGCATGGCCCCCATGTTGCCATATGCGTTCCTAAGCGTTCCATTTGAACCCCAAAAGCATATTCCCTCCCAAATGCGAATCTGGGGCATGGCCCCCATGTTGCCATATGCGTTCCTAAGCATCCCATTTGAACCCCAAAAGCATATTCCCTCCCAAATGCGAATCAGGGGCATGGCCCCCATGTTGCCATATGCGTTCCTAAGCGTCCCATTTGAACACCAAAAGCAAAGTACAAACCAGACCCAGGATGGGCCAGGAGCCCGCATACACCAGAGTCACAATAAGTAGGGGCACAGCAACACACCCATCGGCATGGCCAATCCGTCCCATGCCACATGTGCACAGCACACAGTCCCATTGCCAAGCACACACAACTACAAATGGTACAGCCACACACACGCCTCCGGGAAACCCATGTACGAGATTGCACGAACTGTTAATGTCAGGCGACAAATACATACTTCGCCAGGTGCAACACAATAACAAATCTCATTCTCTCCACAGGTGACGAACTGCTGGATGCTGGGGATGGAGACAGCAGCCAGCACAGCCAGCCTACAAGCCCCCAACGAGGACACACGGATGTGGAGGATCTGTCCTCCTCTTCGGACACGGACCACCAAGCAGGCCCATCTGGTGTGGCAGGGCCCAGCCGCTCCCCAGGACCCCTCCTACCCACCAACCCATCATCCAGGGCTGCTGAACATTCCCAGCCCCCTGCTGCCACTGTTGTTGCGGCCACACCCACGGTCATTGCGGCCACACCCACTGTCATTGCGGCCACACCCACGGTCATTGCGGCCACTACCACTGCCGCAACCGCCACCATCGCCGCACCGACCACCACCGCCGCCACCACCACCACGTCTTCGCTGGCACCAGCCCCAGCGCAGGTGGTGGCCCGGCCGACTGGATCCACCCTGGGAGCCACAGCGGGGACCGTGGTGAGCAATGTGGCTAGTGGGCAGGCCGGTGGCAGCAGTACTGGTAGGAGGAGCAGGGTCAGGGAAGCGCAAGTCTCCCCTGGGAGCCATGCCCTGCCTCAAATGGCCAGAGTCCTTGGGGCCTATGAAGAGGCCCAAGGACAATGGGCCAGGTCTGCTTCAGACACGCGGGAGGTGCTGGGGGTGCTGAGGTCCATGGACGCCCGTATGGAGCCCAACTGGTGGTGAGGTCACAGCCAGGGACAGCAGCTCCACCACCGCCACCACCTGCCGGGCGCAGGGTCGAGCAGCAGTGTCCAGTACCCCTGCATCCACAGCCAGTGAGCACACCTCACCCCCACCAGCAGGTCGCCACCACACACCCCCTCCCAAACGTGGAAGGGGCCGTCCGAAGTACAAACAGATCTCCCGGGAGGACTACGCACGCTCCAGACGCAGAGTGAGGCAGCCAGCCAGCCTTCCTTGACCACCCACTGCATTGACTTGGACTACGATCCCACTCCACACAGCCATCTGGATGGCATGTGTCTGTTGGACCATGGACATGGAACAAGTGGGTACACCCTGAGCATCACGCAGCCGTGACCGACAGCTCATTGTCACTGCACGCACCACTTTTGTCATCACCTCGCATACAATCACATGCCACAGTTTGAAATAAATGCACCTCTTACACAAACTGCTGTTTGTGCCCTGTGTTTTATTTGTACGGAATACAACGGCCACCTTGGGCGGAAAGGCACCTGATGCGTGGCATGGCAATGGAACCGGAGGGCCTGTAGGGACCTAGGGGTGAGAGACAGAACAGGAGCACATTCAATGAGTGTGTCACACACCCATCACACAGTACATGTCAACAACTACAAGCAATGTACACACATCGCACAGAGCAATAGGGCACAATGCCACAGCCACCAACAGTGGCATACTACCCTGGCCATGGAGCGTTGACACACAGCACGCAGTGAACAAACGGCCACCCTGACACAGCACCACACACCTGCACAGATACAGCCACATCAGCCGTCGTACATGGACACTCACCGTCAAGTGAAGTAGTGGGCGATGAGCTGCTGCCGCACATTACCAGCTTCCTCCTCTCCGCTGTCCTCCTCACTCGAGCTGTCCTGGTCTGCGGGCTGGGGCCCTGGTTGATCTCCGTCATCCACGATGAGGGGGATCTGCTTCCGAATGGCCAGATTGTGCAGCATGCAGCACGCCACCACTATCTGGCACACCTTCTGTGGGGAGTACGCCAGCGCACCCCGGTGCGGTCCAGGCACCTGAACCTGGACTTGAGGAGGCCAAAGGTACGCTCGACCACACGTCTGGTCCTCCCATGTGCCTCATTGTAGCGATCGTCTGCTGGGGTGCGAGGATTCCTCAATGGACTGAGCAGCCATGCCCCATTCGGGTACGCAGAGTCACCTGGGTGTGAGGGACACAGAGAACCGTTGCTATTCCAACTGGACAGGGGACAGCATCGCACAACCAGCACGCTACACCACTCCACATACTCACCGACAATACAGCCACGATCCTGTTGCAGATTGGACATCAGTCGTGGCAAGATGCTGTTGCGCATTATGTGTGCGTCATGGGCCGAGCCTGGGAACTTTGCACACACGTGGGTGATCACCATGTCCGCAAGGCACACCACTTGCACATTCAGGGAGTGCGTGTGCTTCCTGTTGCGGTACAGGTGCTCAGTGGCCTGTGGTGGAACAAGGCCAACATGTGTGCAGTCAATGGCTCCAACGGCGTGTGGGATTCTGCCAAGGGCATAGAATGCACCCTTCACTGCCGCCAATTCACGAGCCCTGGGGAAGCGGATGTACCTGTTTCGGTACAGCATCATGGCTGCCAGTACATCCCTCAGCACCTTGCTGAACATGGGCTGGGACATCCCTCCTCCACTGCCCACTGTGTGCTGGAATGACCCAGTGGCGAAGAAATGCATGGCGGCCATCACCTTAGCCGTGGGGGTGACAGCTGTCGGATACACCCTGCGGGGACGGAGATGGGGTTCCAACATGGCACACAGTCGATGCAGGGTTGGCCTGTCCAGCCGAAACCTCCTAATGACCTCTGTATCATCCATGTCCGCCAGCAATTGGTATGGGCGGTCAATGTTCGGTCTCCGCCTAGGGAAAATGGCAGTGGACACATGTCAAAGCAACACAACACATAGCAATTTCGCATACACATCACTGACATGACTGAGCAAGCACATGAGCCACAGCCCAGCTGTCAAGCTGGGACGGCACGGCCACAATACACTTAAACAGGTCTCCCAACAATGGCAATGGCTAGTGATACAAACCACTGCCATGTGCATGCACATGGGGATCTAGGCCCCAATGACTTGCGGGCGTGCTGATGGGGACTGACTGCATATTCGTCAAGCGGCAACGCCACGGCAACATGAATGTCTGCTGAGCATGGAAATGCTTCCGAGGCTGGATGAGTATGGCACACGACGACCGACGATGTGGGCACAGGCTGAGCGGCCAAAACAAGTGGGACCTGTGGCACGAGGGGATATGAGACAGTAGTAGGTGTCAGCACTGCACCCTATGTACAGCACTGTACGGATCACACCTCCCGAAACATTGACAGGTGTCCACATTGACAGCCCCATGCCAAGACGGCTGTGTGCTTGCAGTCACACGTCACAGGTGAGAGGTTACATTGCACGTGCCAGGTGGCAGACGTACATAGTGGGAGCTGGCATGTGTGTGCATGTGTCTCCTGATCAGGATCCACCAGATGGGCGCTGACTCTGTACTGACCATTGGACACAGCATGTTCCGTGGAAGGCTTGTGTGTGTGGGATGGTGGCACTGGATGTGCCTCCGTTGGGTGGGGGACCATGCACAGGGCGGGTACGTCGATGATTGCGCATTGTTGGTCACGGTGGGTGCACCCACTAAGATGTGTTGCCCTGTGTTTAATTCCTATGTCCGCATGATGATGGACTGTAGATGTGGGCAGACTACACATTGGTCGATGTGCTGTCTATATGCATGTGCCTTCACACCAGGCACAGCTGCCCCTGCACATGTGACCCCTGCTGGACTCGCTGCTGGGTCTGTGGAGCTGATGCACCTTCTGTGCGTGGGGCGGACAGCTCTCCTCACTTCCCTCATTGCGCATGTCATGACTTTGCCGCAGGTGACATGGATCATGGAGGGCCCACATGTACGCGTGGGTAGGCTACACATGATTGTTCACTGGTCGCCACCCCAGTCAGTGTTTCGAATGGGAAGGTTGTCGTGCTGGTGGTATGTTCGATGTGGCGGATGGGCGGGCCTAGGTGCGGGCTTACATTCCGGACATGGGGGGTAGTTGGATTGGCGACTAGTTGCAGTACACACGGGACACGTCTCTTCCTTTCCACATCTGGGTCATCCCTTGTACTCACTGACAGTGATACAGTCATCTTCGCCCCAGCCCTCATGTCCTCCCTCGCTCCCCCAATATGCATGTGCACCTGCGAGGCTAGCGCTTGCACAGGCAGCCCCAAGCTCGCACCAGAGAGGGCAAGGAGTGTATGTGTGGGTCCAGTTGCACGAGTGGGCTGTCTCAGGGTATGATGTGTTGCGGGACGCCGTCCACCTGCGTGGTGCCCCAAATGGAGACCCGGCCTGCATGGACTATGCATCACAGTCTTCGCCTTCCGGATCCGCCACCTGCGACACCCAGTGGCTGTGGCTGCCCTTGCGGCCAGGCCGCGTCCGTCTGTGACTGATGGCCCACACATTCACTCTTTGGCCTCTCTGGGGAGGGCTCGGGGGTGGTGGCGCACGCGCTTGCACTTAGTCGCAATGGCATGTGGCGTGGTTGGTATAATGGGCAATGGATGGGATGGTGCGAGCCACCTCCCGTGACGTCAGTGCTGCTCGTGCTGTGGTGCGTCCCCTACACTTCCATTTGACTTGTGCCATGCTAGACGTTGAGGTTCTATTGCCTGCGTGATATGACCAGGAGGAGCGCGAGGAGACCTCTCACACACCATGCTCCACTGCCATCCCGTGCCCTGTATCGCCTGTGCGGATTGACTATGTTGGGGTTACACCTGGTCGACTGGGGCTGTGTGTGCCTTGTCAAGGGGCATGGCGGGCGCACAACAGGATCCAGCTTGTCCACAGAGGGTGGGCTGAGGAGCGCCTGGTACCGCTTTGTACGTGTGCCCGGCTGCTGTGCACACACGTGTTCACTCCCCCCGACAGGTGTCCTCTCACAATGCCCAGGGAAGCGGTGGTGTACTGTTCATGACCCCTCCCAACACGGCGTGCTCCAACTTGGCATGTGCGCATCTACCCGTCACACCCACCCACCTGAGCACTGCGTCCATACGACTTCACACGACACATGTGTGTCTTCCACAGTTGTGCTACTCATTTGCGTTGACATCCAATACCAGTGGACTACATGGTCATGTCACGACTGCCGTGTACTTCACATACTCTCATCCTCTCTCATTCGTACTTGTGAAATGAGTCAGCGGAGACAGTTTTGGTTTCAAACATTATATTGAGTCTTCTGTCCTCTGTGATGCAGTATAGTGGACACTACTGGCAGCGGAATACATGTTGAGGATATACTGAGCATGATTGCAAATGGGATAGGGTGTGGGGTTACATGTGATTGGCTGTTGCATGTGGGATGTGGGCTTCAGAGTTACATCTGCTTGGCCAAGGCTGTGCTAATGTACATTTACGTATAGCTGCGGAGCTGCGGACTTTGACACAGACGGTATACATGTAGCCTACCAGACCGCTTGGCATCATGGGCACAGTCCATCTCAGTTCCATGTGACAGGTTTGCTGCGGTTGTTCCTCATGCACGCGTGCATGTGAGATGACATCAGGGCATGTGCTTGCGTGCATGCAGCGGCGTGCCACTTGTTGTTGCAATGTGGTGGTTACTGGACATGTCACAGTCACTGGGGTCGTGTTGTTGTTGTATGCACTTGTCGTCCATGCAAAGGTCCTGGTATGGGATTCCCGGGGCGGGGGTGGGAGGGGTGCAGCACCCACAGACTCCAGGCGACCTATTCATGTCCACTGAGCGTGTGTGTGTCCATGGGCGCTGGATCCATGTCGTGTCCTGGTTGCTCGTGCAGTTCCGTCCATGTGGGTGCGATACCACAGACCCCATGCCACTGCCTCCCACGATGCATGCGGTGTTCCTGGATGTGATGGGGAACAGTGTGCATGTCCCGGTCATATCCGATGTCATGGCGATGTCGTTGATGGTGTGGTTACAGTTGCCGGTCGTTTGGTATGGCTGTTGTGGTGGTGACTGGCCAGTCCGTGCGGAAGCTAAGTATGGGTGCGGGGTTGGCCATCATAGGTCAATCGGGAACCTGCGTTGTGGTCCGACGAATTTACAGGTTGTCAGGTATGCGATGCCGTCCAGCAGGGCTTCCATGTCATTGGTGGTGTACATGTTTGCCAGCCAATGTAGCGGATGGTGGCTGTCAAGGTGTTGTTCGTAAGTTGTCCCTTGGAGGACCATGATGGGGCATGCTGGGTGACATTCGATGTAGCTGTTCTCGATGATCCGTCGTGTGGAGGCACAGTGGTCCCATTTCAGTGCGGGGTGCGATGTTGGCCACATACGCCATGCCCCCATAGGCAGAGCAGGACCTGTCGTGTGCGTCCAGAGGGAGGAGTAGTGGTAGCAGGTCCGCCTTTAGACATGCCGGGTTGGAGAGGCA
>CAWUFW010026180.1:0-36062 GCA_963921515.1 Calotriton arnoldi | reverse complement strand
ACCAATACTCCTTCTTGCATAAGCACAGCCCCTAGGACAACGGGGCTGGCATTGATGATCAACTCCGTTCTTTTCCTCTGGTTGAAATACGCCATGGTTGTTTTGTCCATGAGGGCATCTTGAATCGCCTTAAAAGCCTTCTCTGCATTGTGGTTGCAGCCCCAGGATACTTCAGCACGTGTGAGAGCCCACAGCGGTTCGGACAGGGATGCTAAGTTAGGAATGAAACGTCCACAGTTGGTGGCCATTCCGAGAAAGCTGCATACTTCCATCAGGATCCTGGGAGAGGGTGCTGTTTGGATAGCAGGGGCTTTCTTCAGGTCCACACAAAGCCCTTCTCAGGAGAATATGTACCTGAAAAACTCAATGGAGTCCTGATAGAATGAACACTTGTTCTTGTTAAGGGTTAGGCCACTGTTGGACAGTCGTCTCAGAGCGTCTTGTAAGCAAACGTGATGCTCTTCCAGGCTGTTTGAAAATATGAGGATGTCATCTGTTAGATTTATGACGTGACAATGTCTCCTTGACGGTGTTTTGGAAGACCTCCGCCGTGGAAGAAACGCCGAAACTCAGTCTTCTGTACCTTCTGAGGCCTATGTGCGTGGAGAAGGTTGCGATGTACTTGCTCTCAGGGGCCAACTTCAGTTGGTGATATCCAGAGTTGAGATCGAGTTTAGAGAACCACTTAGCCCCGTTGAGGTCCGCCACGATATCGTCCATCATGGGCGTGATGTGGCGTACCCTCTTGACAGCCTGGTTCAGGAGGCGCATGCCAAGGCAGAGCCTTATTGCTCCTGGTTGCACAGCTTGGGTGCTATGAACAGAGGAGATACCCAGGGGATGGGGCCAGTGACTTTTCGATGACCCCGAGGTCTTCTAACACTTGTAGTTCTCGCTCAACTTGAGGCCTCAGCTGGAAGGGAACCCTCCTGTGCCTCATGGCTGTGGGCTTGACAGAGGTGTTGATGTGGAGCTTGAACTGCTTATGCTTGAGCTTGCCCACTCCTTTGAAAAGTTGTGGGAACTCTGCTAGGAGGGAGTCAGCGTGGGACACATGGAACTGGTTTGCAAAGAAGACTAGTTCCACATCTTCAGCCGTGTGGCAACTCAGCAGTGTTCCCTTCCTTCCTTCCGTGATGTGGAACTTCGCTTGGGTTGTCTCTTTGTCGCTAGTCAGATCCACTTTGATCACTCCTCGCAGTGGTAAAGACTCTGTGCCCCTTTATGTGTAGATCTTGGCTTTGGTCAGAGCGAGGAGAGGGCACAGTGTAAGAAGCTCATATTGCTCAGAATCCATAACGTTCACCGATGCCCCAGTGTCTATGAGGGCTCTCAAGGTCGAGTTTGTGACCTTTACTGTGCACATGGGGGCGGCCACCGCCTGCGATCAGCGTATCCTGCGAACAATACCACGAAGACATCTTCCTCTTCATCGTCCATAATGAATCCGGACCCATGCTCGCTGGCCCTCTCTGCGTCTAGCGTGTCTTTGAGAGATATGTGCTTAAGTGCTGCTGCTGTTCTTCGCGGCTTGCCAACTGGGGTTCAGAACCTTCCGCTGTGGCACACCTTGACGAAGTGGTTTGACTTTCTGCATTTTGAACCAACTTGTCTCTTGCAAAATATACGCCAGGCGTGCAGTGTTCTAGCCCACAGTTACAACAGGATCCACCGGACTTCTGTGGTGGTGGTAGGCGCGTCAGGCTTGGGCATCTTGGTATGGCATCTACTCTTTCTGCTTTATTGCTACAGGCCTTTGTGGACAGGGCATGGTCGGGTGTTTGTTGAGGGCTGCTTCCATTTCCTCAGCACGCGAGTTCCGTAGTTCATAAGATCATGCGAGGGTGAGGATTTTATCAAGGGATATCCCTGGTTGTCTAAGGATTAGCCGACGGAGCACTGTGGACCGACACCCTTGAATGACTTGTGCTCGCATATGCTCTTTCTGGTCGTGGAAAGTGCAGGTGCTCACCAACTTCCTCAACCGAGCATAGAACATGCTGATGGACTCTGTGTCTGATTGCAAGGCCTGGCGCAGCTTGAAGTGCTCAAAATCCGGGTTGATTTGAGGATCAAAGTGTTTGTTGGGTGCCCAAAGTCGTCGTCTTCGCCCGTGTCTGGCAGCGCCTAGAAGAGTTCATATAGCTCAGCTCCTCCGTAATGCATGAGCAGGGATCTCTTAACGGCGCCATCTGCCTCCCTTGTGCGACAGAAATAGTGATTTAGGCGTCCTAGCCATGACCGCCACCTGGGGGCGGATGTTGCAGTGTCAGCTAATTCGCTGAAGGGAGGTAGTGGTGTCACTGCTGCGTGGCCATGGTCCTGTGGGGCCTGAGGAGTGGGCCCCTCCTGCTTGCTGCTGGTTGCTCATGCTCGAGTGTAGACTGGTCTTAAGGGAGGAGGACATGACAAGCTTGCGGTGACCCTTTGCCTTTACTGTGTCGGATTTGGCATAACTTTATTTGTCTTCTTCTATTATTTGTTGTGCACCTGGTGTCGAAGAGCGGCGGGCCCAGGGTGACAGACATGTCAGCGCTGGGGTGCGTGGAAGGCGCACCTACCGCCACAACAGACGGCTGTGGGGCCGCCAGTTCGGACACACATGGGAGCGCTCACTACACTGGGGTATATGGCACTATAGGACAGAATTCTTCAATCTGTGGGGCGAGCCCCCTGGGGGCGCAACACCATCTCAGGGGGGCACTCCACTCTAATCTTACCTTTGTTCGTCTTCCACTATCCCGCGTCGCAAGTCTTCTGGGGATTTTTTATTGGGGAACTCGGGTATGGTTGGAGGGGGAGGGAGGGAAATCGATGGGGCATGATGTGCCCATGCTTTTTGTCATGTTAACCGTCCCAGGAGGGGGTTAATTTGTAGAGATGAAATGCTGAAATGCTTCAGCTGCAGTGAGAGGCAGGAAGTCTCCTCTTCTAAAACCAAAAGCAAACGAACAGACAGTCCTGTTCCTTCGCGTTCGATTTCATAGCAGAGGAGACTCCTTGCCTCCCACTGCAGCTGAAATGACAGTCTGTTCCTTGCTTTCAGTTTTAGCAGAGGAGATGTCCTGCCTCCCACTGCAGCTGAAGCATTTCAGCTCTATGAATTTAACCCCGTCCTTGGAGGGTTAGCTCTTCCCAGAAAGGAGACAAAGTTTCTTTTAAAATTACACAGGCAGGCGCGCAAAATGCCAGCCAGTCATGTGTTGTTTAAACAGCCTGCAAATTGCTTGTCTTGACACTAAATATGGTTATAAATAAAGAAGTATGTATTCATTTGTAATGTGACTTTTCTGTCTTTGTTCCCTTTTATTATCAGTCATGGATCATTCAGGCAGCCCTAGAACACAATTAAAAGTCCTTTCTATTTATAGACAAGTGCTGACAATACAGCTTTAGGTGACTGCTTATTTTTGTACCGCCTGGGACATCAAAATAATGAGCTGGCAACCCTAATCATAAAACTGGAAGTTTGTTGCAAGATCAGCACATTTATTTCCTCCACCCTGATCCCTGGTTAATGCCATAATAGCAATAGTTTAACATATCTGAAACCCTACGCTGCTGTCAATAACATGCTGAGTTACTTCAAGTGTCTGGGAATGCACCTTGCATTCAGACATCGCTCCTCATTCTCACCCTTCACTTTCACGCTCACCATGCACTCACAGTGATCACAATGCCCTCACACTGATCCCGATGCACTCACACCATTCACCGCTTACCCTGCACTCACAGTGATCACTCTGCACTCACAATGCACTTGCGCTGTTCACCCTGTACCTCACCCTGCAGTCACACGAGCACACTACTCAACCTGCACTCATGTGACACTTCACTCACCTGTCCCCCTCACTGCTCAATCTGCAATCTCACTCAAATAAGCCCATCACTAACCATACATTCATTCGTCCCACTCTACACTTACATCCGCACCCAAATTCATATGGTCACCTCACTCACCCTGCAGTCACTCCTCTTACCCTACTCTCACACTGTCGCATGGCTCACCGTGCACTCACATGGGCACTCCTGCCACCCACACAGTGCAGAGGTTTAATGTGCCTGCTACAAAGAACATGTACCAAGCAGATCACTGAACTGAGTGTGAGTAAACAATGAGTAGTGCTATAAAAAAATGAAATGTTTGCCAGAAAGGTGCCATAGAGAGATGAGGTGCATCGTTGGTGAGTAGTAGTGAGAAAATTCATGGAGAAGGAGGAAATGGGAGAGGGGCGCCAAAAAGACTGTTGCACTGTGTGCGACTAGTGCTAGGGCCAGCCATGGCTGGGAGTGTTAGCCCCCACCCGAAGTTCGGGTCTAGTTGCGCCCCTGTACACAAGTATGGGCATGTCATGCCTCATCAAGGTTTTTGTCCTAAATTACAAAAGGACACATTTACATGCACTGCAATCCAGCCTTTCAGGGGGCCCCTTGATAGAGAAAGCTCTGTTTTTGCCCTGATGGCCTGGAATCATTCCTAAACAGATTCTTGTAAATACCGTTTTGTTTCATTTCTTTTTAATGTGATTGAAGTGAGGGAGTCTATTACTATTTGCAGAGAAATGTGTTTGTTTCATGCAACAACCATAAAAAAGTTTATTTTAGATCCAAGCGGGTCCTCACATATGAGAAATTGGAGGATATCACAGATATTATTCGCTGTAAAATTAGTGGGCTGCTGCTTTGTTACAACAGTGAACACACATCACTATTTCTGAATATTAGATGTAAACGCTTTTAGAATTTCGACCTAGTGCCTGTGCACCGTTAGTAGCCTGGCTAAAGAGGGTATGGCAGAGCTGAAAGTAAATCATTTAAACTCAAAGCTGTACTGAACAGGGGCCCCCAAAATAGTTTTGGCCCAGGGCACCCAAAACCTTAACATGTACCTGCCACCACAAAGTCTGTCAGACAACATTGCTCTGAAGTAAAATAGACATCATTAATTTATTATTAGTTCTATTATTTTTAAACATAAGCCCGACGTATCCTAAACCCCCACTGCTTCAGGCAAGCAACTTATCGTACCACTAAGGAATTCTCAATTAGGTGTTCGTTCAGCGCCCTCTCTGTGGACTTTCAACTTTGTCTTCGGATCCATAACTGGTTGGTGGGTAATTATCCCATTATAATACTGCCTAAAACGTTTGTTAATGATTTCTAGAGAAGAATTGTTTCTCGTGTACCAGCTCTGAGCTAGGGAGTGCTCGAAACATCTGACAACACTGTCTCCCTTACAGTCCCTGTTTTGTCTGAAAATGTCTGCAGAATATTCAGGTTTGAGAGAAACTGCTATCAAAATTCTCTTGCCTTTCAGCTCGTCCTATTTATGTGAGATTGGGTTCTCAGCACTTGCGGTATTAAAGACTAAGTACCGTTCAAGACTGGATGTGGAGCACAACCTGAGGATGGCAGTAGCAAAAATCCATCCACAGATTGACCAACTCTGTGGCGAAAAACAGGCACAACCGTCACATTTATGTTGGTGGCGTTATTATCAATCTATGTCATGTGTAAAACAAAGCATCCTAGTAAAAACAATTTGCGCGCATTTTATCTTGGAAAATGGTGTTTTGAGCTGTGTAATAAGCCTCTGTCATTTCACCACACCCACTCACAGACCTGCAGTTCACTAAACACTCTTATTGTGTTGAACATTATTTGCTGGATATGGCCCGGGATATGCGTATGGTGGTCGATTATGTAGTGTACCAGAGTCAGGTGGTGGGGGCCCAACATCTAAAAAATTCAGCTGGGGGGCTCAACCTAGAAAAGTTTGAAGACCTCTGCTATAGGAGATAAATAAATAATAGACTAGCCAGAGAGAAAGCTCGGTGAGTTAAGCAATCGTTGATGAGATCCACGTGCGCCCCGCAGTTACACATTCCAATCCCAACCTGGCTGATTTAAGGCTTCGTTCAAAGTCATTAAACTGAGCACAGTAAGGTTTGATTAATAGTGACGCGTGTTATTTGCAGGACTACGGCACGGAAACATTAAGTGCTGAGTGCTTTACTAAAAGCAAGATTTTATTATAAACTCCACTATCAAATGGCAGAAGTTCTACATAGCAATAAACGATCACCATTCAAGAGCGATCTCCTCTTTGAACTGCTTCGAAGACTCACTTCATAATGCAGATTTATAATTACTATGTCCACTTTATTCAGGCCCACGGACCTCTTTTTTGGTTACTATTTTACCCAGCGCTAACCTTAGACAATATAATGCTGGCATGGTGTATCTGCAGCAACTTCGCACAGTAGATATTTGCTATGCTGTTACAAATACTGCAAGGGTGGCACTGGTAATCAGAAAACGCTATGGAGATATAGGTATTTCATTCTCGGCTGATATTTTGCACTGAACCTGATGACATTTATGCTCTTTGTTTACTGATTTGAACTAATTTTAATTGCCCAATGCTCATATTTTATGTATTGCATATACTGTGCTTTTACTTTTGTGGCATATGACGAATACAAATTATTGACGGACTGATTGCTATTTATTATATACATTTGCACGTAAATACGACTCCCTGAGGAATGCCACGGCCAGTAAACGGATGCAATTGCCTCATCAAACCGATAAGGACCACCATCAGGCAGAGATTACATCAGCATCTGATGTAAATTCGGCGCTCAAAAGCGAATCTGAGTCGGAGGCAACTGGGAAAAGATCTGACCAAAGCACCATCAGACTGACCTTAGGGGAGGTGCTGGATTTTTAAGGAGAAGCACAAGGTTAACACTGCGCCCAAGAAACAGCAGGCCTGGAAAAAGCGAAATAACCAGAGAAGAAGGGAAAGAACGAAGGCCTGCAGAGAGCGCAGGCAAAAGAAGCCAGCACGCGGGCGGGGGCAATGAAAACGCAAGTAGGGGAGGCACAACAGCTCCCAACACCCCCTACCGGCGCATATACAATCATCAATCTAGCCCACATAGCAGCCGAACAACAACTGCTCTCCTTGGGGCTATCTTATTGCCCAGAGAGCAAGTTCAACTACACACAGACTCGAACAGACATATATAAATTCATAAGAAAACTCAAATTGAAAAAATACCATCAGCTCCAAACCCATTCAAAACATATGGAAAATGAATACCCCGATTGCTTCTAATCTGATAGTTGCAGATTATGACCTGCTTCGGGATCTTTATGATTTGGAAAATGATAATGGGGCCTCAGAGAGAAGTGACATTGGGCAAACAAATCAAGTCCGAGGTCATGGTGCTGAGTCACCAACACAAGAAACCAGTGCCAAACCGGACACCCCATTCAAAATCAAATCGAAATTTATCCCGATAATGCCTCGCGACTCCATAGATGTGTTTAACGAGCAGGTGGTGGCGCAGGTTAAAAATTGAACATTGGCATCAATAAAACAAAGAAGAAACTCACTTATCAGGAAAGAAAATATTATCAACTCATCAACAAATTAAACAAGCATTTGCAATGCATTATGTCTCGCATTTGCGAGAGTTAGAGCTATTGGCATTCTAAATGAAAATGTCTTTTATTTATGTGTTTTGGTTGGAGTGTAGTGGATGTGTGAGGAGTTGAACTATGTGGGTTGTATTGGAAACGTTAGCTGTGCAATTGTGTGGAGTGTAATTGTGTAGTGGATGTGTGTGGTATAGTGAATAGATAGGTGTGAGAGCTACATAGAATAGATAGAAAGCAAGATGGAGAGGGATAGGTAGTTTGTGTAGGAAGTGGTGAATGACTTCGGCATCTATGTGAATGCGGCGCGGAAGTGAAGATAGAATGTCCAAGTGCTTAATTTGTAAAATATGAAGTCCAGGTGCTCAAATGTTTGTCGGAGGCCACACCCACTTTCCCCGGCTCCACCCATATCCTCCACTGTCTCCACCCACTTCCTCTACTGGCTCCACCCACTACCTCTATTGGCTCCGCCCACATCCTCAACTGGCACTGCTGAAAGCCAGATGTAATATCCAATCTGAATTTCAGCAAGGGTATGTGCGAAAGTGCTTTGTTTTGTCATTTTCAGCAGAGTCTAATTGTGTGTCATGAGCTCAAAGATACAACTTTTACATACTTGCTAATATATCAGAGAGGAATCTTCAGAAGCACTAAGCTGCAGTAGGAAATTGTTCCTGTAGCAAGTGGCCTACATCCCCCACTCATATTGTCCCCTGTGATGTTAAATACACCATCCCCACACCAGACCCAATCACTGATACCCTACCATAGCTGTACATCTGCAACTATTTTCAAGTTACAGGGTATTCCGTTCGTCTCTACCTTTGCAAGACTCATCAGGAAAATTTCACATCAGTGCCTGACTTTATCCAATGTCGCAGATCAGGGTGAAAGCTTTACACATCATGACTCCTAGTGTACCCTATAAACAAATGCTGGCCACTCAGTCAATTCTACACAGCACATGTTCACCATCTGTGAGTTTGCACAAGAACCAGACTGCCAGACCTACCCAAGCCTCACACCTTTGCATCTCAAGGTATTTCTGCTGTTAGATCAGTGGTACAGAAATAAAGTGTTTAAGGTAATATCTGAGAAACATCTAGAATTCTCTAAGCTCATTGTGCACATGTGAGAATCTGTTGAAGATTACTGATTATTCAGGTATTCTCTGTGGCCAGGGAACAAATAGAAGTGAGTGCAACATTAAGACCTTATGGCCATTCAATATAGTCAAACTGGTCTGCGCCTCTAGAGTGGACTGCAATCAAGGGGTTGCAGTGTGTCAACCACTTCTAGGAAAGGGTATGGAAGCACAAACAGAAGCCTCTACAGCATGTCATTGTAATTATTTAACAGGTATTACAACCAGAAATAAGTGTGTTGACAACTTTAAACTGGATACACCTGGCACTGCAAGGATCTTACCTCCCTGCTGACAAAAAAACAAGTCCAACTTTCTACATGCCTCATGCCAATTCAGACTGACACATGCAGTATTGGCCACAAGATTGGTCACTTTGCAAATCATCAATGGAAGATCCTAATTGCCAAATTGTTGTCTGATTAATTTGTTAGGCCTGTCTTGAACCCAGGAACATTTATTAGCAGACACGCCATGATAGGTGGCTTTGGCAGGAGGGTGCAAAATATTTCAAGGAACGATTGGCCTCACAGAGCTTGACATTGTGCTTTTAGTTCTGGTTAAAACAAATAAAGTCAAAGCCAATAGTCTGGCTTTCATAGAGTAGAGCGAACACAGGCATGTCCAAATGCTACAGTGGTGGTACTGATCACAATAGTAATAGTAATGATAAGTGTGGTAGGGAGGTTAGTGGTGATGGTGGTAATGGTGGTAATGGAGGAGGCGTGGTGATGATGTTCGTAGTGGTGGTGGTAGCGAAGGTGGTAGTGACTATGGCTCACTGAAATTCTGACAAAATCATTTAAAAAGCCTACTGCAATAAAAAAAAAATACTGAAAGTAATTCCTTCCTCTATAGACTGCATGTGTGAGCTAAATAACTGAGTGAGTGATGACTTAGTGTATTTTCAGATGAAAAATATTCCCTCACACATGACATTCCAATCACTACATAGGAAGTGGAATGATACGCCAAGCAGGCAACTGCAAGAGGTGTGAAAGAGAAATTCTCATCTGGGTGTAGCAACACCCCACTGAATGCATATTTTAAAGAACTAGTAAGAATATGTCTGCAGATAGCAGCACTGTCAAGCCAGGCGGCCTAAAATCCTAGAAAAAGTCTAGTTTGTCAAAACAGGCGATTTGTGCGTGGACCTCCCAAAGGGCGAAGGTGTGTGTGTTTCGGTGGAAGCAGGCAAGGAAAAATATCTCAACTCAGAGTGGTTTGCTTAAAATTATTGTAAAGGACCGATGTGGGGAAATTGACTAGCCAACAAGAAAATCAATAAGTTATCTGACAAAATTATGCCTTAAAAAGGTACATACTGCAGCACAGAAAAGAGGCCAACAACGTCAGGCTCAGCTTGACATGTTCATGAGCCTGTCGCGTCTACTGCGTTGTCACCTCTCAGAGCACTGACCTCTCAGGAGATGTTGTGATTTCCATATAAGGTAATTTTTGGTCAAGTGCCAGATAAGAAAGAGAGTTAGTGCAAACCTTTTCCACAGACATGCCTTGGAGTGTCAAAGAAGTTTTCCATGTGACAGACAATAAATACTCCTAAATACGATTGACCATTCGTTAGCTTCTGAGGGCTATTGAAAAGTCCTTCAAGTTCTACCACAGAATGCAATTGCACCTGAATATATTTTGGTGGATGAACCTATTCCTAGCTCTCCTAACTCCTGCTGCTCCACTGTCACCTTCTCAGAGCTGGATTGGGATATAAAATAGGCCCAGGCAGGCACCAAATTAAAAGTGGCCCACATTAGCAAATCAGGGCAGTTATGAACTTGTACAGACATGCTGTATAAGTGTTTCGCACGGTATGCAAGCATGCATCCATTTGTGCTTGCTGCAAGCAGTGTTTGTGTTAATATCAGGAAATCAATTGTAAAAACCGGCCCACCGAAACCGTAAAACAGGCCCATAAATCGATAAAAAAAACAGCCCGTTCACAGATCTGTGAGACCAGCCCTTCAGGCACTGCCAGGTTTCCCTGTAAGCCAGTCCACCTCTTACATAGGCAGCATTGCAGAATGTTATCCTGATGTAGAAAGCGGCAGTTGTTAACTGTATGTTGAGTATCATTAATGGCCTTTCCTTTGTACACCAACCACTGGGGCTATTGGTTTCTGCACATTCATACAAACTAATGTGCTGAGGGTACCCAGGTGCTGCTAAAAATTTTATTAGTAGATGATGTCATACACCTCAAGTAGTGCCTATTTGATATAGAGAAATGAAAGCCCCTGCATTCTCTGTCAGTGAATCTAAAAATGCAGAATTTCCTACTTCCACCTATGCCATGGAAGGTGCACTCATAAGTCCCACGGTGACAGGACAGCAGTTTGTTTACTCACTGCCACATGGCAAGCCCCACAACTAACCTACTAATATGGTGACGCTTTCCACTTCCCATTACAGAGGTGGCAGTTAATGGCAGAGTAGAGAGAAATCAAACTGCTAGCCTAGGAAAATATAGCGTCAGCCCTGCCCTTTGTTGATATAAAAGGCTAATGTTGTCTTCTATCACACTTTACATTAAACCTTTAGTGCAGCTAACTCTGGCCAATTCATGGACAATGTTCTACTGACCAGTCACAACAAACCACCAATACGCAGAGAAGCATGCAGCCCAGCTGATTTCAGGTTTCCACTAAAATGAGAATATGCATCCAAATTGTAATGTTCATACACTGTCTAGACCCCCATAAAGTAAGTCCATCATCAAGACAGCTTACCAAACCGGCAAACATTTCCACAACAGTTTTCCCCATCTCAGGAAAACAAAACTAACCACATCTCATTGCCAAAAACGGGTACATATTAACTGCATCCAACAGCTCAAAACAACATGATTAATTAAAAAATAAGCAGACAATCCTTCCTGATATGTGTGGGAGTGGAACACACCGTACCCCAACATTTAGGACTGTATTTCCAATAATCAGGACACCCACAAAGTTTAATTACAATAATTGACGTCAGTGGCCACGCTCAAGAAAATGCAGCGTTGGTTACTTACTGGATTATGTGATGTAAATGCAGTTACGGTTACTACCTTTATTAACAGGCCTGCTGGCTGTGGCACTGTGGAGCCTGGACTTCATATACTTACCTATCCTTTCAAAACTCGAGCTTTCACAGGACTTCCGGCTCTCACGCGATCAGGGGCCCCTCAGGTGCTTGACGCTTGGCATTAAGAATTCTAGGGGATCGGCTAGGGAGACGCATCACCGAAATGATTAAAACTTCGATTTTGACTCTAGTTCTAGTCCCCTCACCCCTCTCCCCCCATGGGTGGTATCAGTTGAGATTACTGACAGTTTTTGGAGCGCTTAGAAGGGGACCTTCTGTGACTTTTGAGAAAGAACGTTAGAGTACTGGGACAATATATGGACTTCGGATCAAGTGCTAACACATAGGGAACCTTAACTCTCATAATTAATTGCATGCAAAGTATTTCATTGCATTTTCTAACCCTTTATTTCCAGGTTTGCACACGGTGCCCGGTGAAAGCGCATGATTGCTCGGAGTCGGACTCCTCAGAGTCATTACGTTACGTTCATTATGGCTCATTCATACCAAGTTTACACTGCAACCACCACAGTGACCACGCTCAAGAAAAAGCAGCATTGGTTATTACTTACTGCGTTACAGTTACGGCAAATGCCTTAGTGGCCTGCTGCTGCACACTGCACAACAACACACAGTTTCAAATATTAGTGACGTCGTGCTCATCTGCCGGTGCGTGCGTCGTGACTCGTGCATGTGTTCCTCGCCCTCATGAATGATGATAAGGAAGGCTGGCCGGCCGGGGCGTGGAATTCAAAAAAGGTTACGCACGCTGCCTCGGCTGCCGCAGCGCAGACCCACATTCAGGACCAAATCCAGCCCAATCAGTGGCCCACCCACGGGCAACACTGACTGAAGGGCAGGCATGGATTTATTAACGGCTATGCACTGAAGCACTTTTCACCGAGGAGAGTGGAGACAGAATGTATTTTCTGACACACGTTGTGCACTGCAGTCGTTAATGTAACTTGCCACTCGGGTCTAGACCCGGCCCTGTTAAATAAGTGCCGGTGCTAAGCACCGGAATGCACCGGCACAAATTAAGTATTTACAAAAGGGGAATTGGTGCAGCTGCCTTGGTGGCCGTAGAAGGGTGGCTTAACACTGAGACGGCTCCTGCCTGGGGGCACAGAGAGGAAACACAACAGAGGAACACTGACATTTTTCACAAAAAGGCCTGCATGGATTCAAATGAACACTGCCGTTTTTATAGAAAGCTGAATAATGTGAAATTATTGCTAGTTCAGGGTCTAAACAAATGACACACCTTCGAGCCAGTCCTGAAAGCATGGTAGGGCATTTATGCGTCCCTACCCTTGGGAGCTGCCATTGGAAGGCTTTCTATACCGCTAAGGTGCACTTGAAAGCTCGGTGATTCTTATTTTATCAGCAGGATTAGCTTGTTTCCTGCAAATGGACAACATACATTACATTTAAATGGACCCCTTGGCGAGGGGCACCGACTTGAGTTTAAAAACCACTTGCAAAGAAGACAGGTTTCCAATTTAGCGTGAGAGCGGGTTGAAAGGGGACACTGTCGCCACCATAAAAGACGGAGGAAGAGAGGTGTCGGAGAGTAATGGCGGGTAAACAATTGGAAGCAGCAGAACTGCAAGCACACCCTCCCGCCCACAAAGAAGGTGCCATGTGAAGTTGGAGCCACAAGATGTTGTTAGCCAAAAACACTGCTATTATTCGGAATGCCCACCCAACTCTTCCACCAGCATAGCTGCCAAGGTTTCAGATTGCTTATGTGTGACATTTTCAAAGTTTCAATGTACTTATTAGTGAAACTCAATGACTATGAGTGACACTTTCTCGTGACTAAAATCATGTAACGATGTCCATGGAAACAGACAAATATCAGAAATCACACTCACGTGAGCAACGAGAAACTCTATGGAACTCTGCAGCAGGTGCTTTTAAACCTATTATTTCTAAATAATCAGCACCTTCCACCTTAACCTCTGCACCAGGTGCAGCTGACCCACAAGTTGTCACAAAAGCAGCAACCCACTGAGCTATGCACATAAAATACAGTTCTGTAAATGCTGGTAGACTAGGCATATTAACCCTCTGTGCTACTTTATGGTGAGAGTCAAAACTGGCAGTAGAAATAACTCTGACCTCTTTCCAGCGGGAACATTAATCTGGGTTACACCTACACTATACAAAACAGATAAATAAATACATAAGTAAATAGATAAAGCATGAAATACTATCCAGGAGATTGCTTTGCCACAGCACAACAATAATAATCTTAATGGGTATACGTATTTGGGAGAATCACAGAGCAGAAAAACATTTGCAGTGTTAGCAGTTAAATTAATGCTTTTTGACTTTGGAAACTCAAAACGAATTTTCTCATAATGGTACAGCATGTCCTGATTACAAGGCCGGCATAACAGAAATGCTCAATAGTTAAGCCTGCCATAGTTTCCCCGCGATGACAGACTGGCTCCCATTAACAGTGTCCTAAGAAATACATGCAGATGGCACTGATTTTTCTACTCAAGTCAATCAATCTCACTCTGGAATTAGTAATGAAGCATTAAGGACTAGTGATTTGATAGGAGGTGTATAACGAGCCTAGCGCATTCCTTTATTAGCGTGATAAAAGTCTGAGCTTCGCTAGTAGTTGAACTTTGAAAGGCATTTCACATTAATTTATTTCACCACTGAATGCCAATTTGTTACCTATAACTCAGAAAACAATATGGAGAATGTTTTCATTTAAATAATCTGCCCTGTAAAATACTTGGAAAATTGTTATTGGTAGTTGCTACAAATGTATTCCTGATTAATTGTCTTGTCGTGGTAATGTTTAATTAAAATGTATACATTCTCTGCGGACGCATATGGAAGGAATGTCTGATCTGGAAGAAGAGGCAGTCTCACACTAAAGGCGAACAGATCGATCCCCGAGTTACGGGAGAGCGTGGTTTCAGAGAGATGCCCGTCTCCTGGGGAAATGCTAAGTCAACACACCGAGAAAAAAGAATATTTTGTAAAATATGACACTCACGATGGCGTGACAACTGCTGGACCCAAGTCGGGCTCTGACTGCCTGGACAGGCACCGCAGCAGCACAAGTTGAGGTCCAGACTAGGAGATGAGCAGTGGTCGATTCTTGACCCCTGGCTTCCTCCTGTTTAACTCGGGGGGGCTTGCAGTGCACGGGGCACAACTGCAATTAATTCCTGGGGGCCCGGCCGACGGGGAGGAAATGAAAAAACACATCCTATTACAGAATGTCCCGACCGGACACATCTTCTCCTCAACAGTGTATCCACTCCACGGAGACCTAACGTGACTCGGGGACCGACCTGTGAGAGCCTAAGAGAGAGGTGTCGCCAGCGGTTCTAATCCCAAGCACTAAAGGAAAGAGGTCACTGACTGGGGGTGACCAGCACAACTTTCAAGATGCGCGCCCTGTAAAACAAAAGCAAGTAGCGGCCGCCACATTTAAAGACTAATGCGCGGCGTGCGGCGGTACAGCAAAACGGCAACACATATATTACTTACCCACGTAAAGAAGGACTATATGGAGCCCGCAAGATGCGTGTCGTGTAAAACTAAATCTAGTAGCGGCTGCCATATTTAAAGCATAAATCGGCATGCGGTGGTACAGCAATTAGAAAACAAGATAGTACACGGTAAATACCTTTAGAAAGAGGCAATTCAATAGCGACTGCTCAGAATAACAAGGGAAAGTGAAAGAGCGCCATGCGCGCGTTGTAGACACGCCGTGAGCGTGCACATCGGCGTGGCCTGCGGCTCGTGCCCAGTGGCGGCGCCTGCGGACTTCGCCATACTTGAATAAGTGCTGCGCGGCTCGTGCGGCCCAGGGACAGGGCCGCCAAAGCAAAAAAAAAAAAAAACAGTAGAGGAAGTCCGGCGAGAGCCCACCCCGCCTTCGTGAATGCCGCATGGTGCGGCCAAAGCAGGATTTTAGGCGGGGCTCCTGGGAGCAAGACGGAGCCCCGCGTGTTGCTGCAGTGACCGGCTGAAGACGGAGACCAGCCGAGGAGCAGCGCAGAGTCCCCACAAGAGCAGGTAAGTGGGGTGAGGCATGCTGTGCGTGTAAAGTGATATTGCATGAGGCTTGCGAGAACGGAAGGGGGACAGGAGATGTGCACATCGCGTGCGTGTTCACGGGCGCGTTCACATTTCCAGTCCGTCCTGCGCGTGCACAGCTCCTGTCTCCCTTCCAAAGCAAGTCGGTAACAATAGATCTCGCTAGCGACAGCGCTTTCGCGCTGCGTCGCCAGGCGAGACCTAAAAAAGAAAAACAAGTTGTGGTCAGAAACTCTGACAAGGGAGGGAACTTTGTGTTGTGGCCCTTGCAAGACTATATGGAGGAAGCATCTTCACAACTCAATAATTCAGAATGCTACAGGAAAAGTTTGCTTCAAAGATTTAAAGGTACACAGGATGACTTTTTTGCAAAGCTTCTAGCATGGAAGAGCTTGGGCTTACTTAATTTGGAAGAATATAAATATTTGAAGAAAGAGCACCCTACCATCCCTGTAATCTACTTCATTCCAAAAGTTCACAAGAACATACACAAGCCACCAGAAAGACCTATTATAGCGGCATGTGATGGGCCCCTGGAAAATTTGTCAAGATACATAGATTATTTTTTGCAAGAGCATGTTAGAAATCTGAGATCCTATGTGCAGGACACAAGCGACTTCCTGCGCAAAATAGAAAACATACAGTGGAAGCCTGGTTATCTTTTATTAGCCCTGGATGTGACATCACTTTATACATGTATAAGAAATAATGATGGCATCAGGGCTGTGGAGCATTTTCTAGCCAATAGACCATTGAAATATGCCCAGCATAACAAAATGTTAATCAGTGTGCTACTGTTCTGCCTGGAAAACAACTTGTTTCTCTTTAAAAACCAAATGTACCAGCAAATACAGGGGGTGGCAATGGGGGCCAGCTTCTCCCCCAGCTATGTATGTTTATTCATGGGCTGGTGGGAGGAGCTGGTCCTCAGAAAACAATTTGAGCACATCTACCAGGAAAAGGTAGTTACCTGGTTAAGGTTCATCGATGATTTGTTTATTGTGTGGTGTGGCACTGAGCAAAGTGCAATTGAGTTGATCACGCAGATCAATGTCAATGATGTTAATTTGAATTTTACCTCATCCATCAGCGCAGAAAGGGTGACATTCTTAGATGTGCAGGTTCAGATCGTCAATGATAAACTAACTACATCATTGTATCGCAAACAAACAGCTGGCAACACAGTGTTGCATGCGTCGAGTTCGCACCCTCCGCACCTCATACAGAGCATTCCGTATGGGGAAATGCTAAGGATAAGACAGATTTGTAGTGACGAGGCAGACCTTTCTGTTAAACAATTGGAGAGTAAGGAACGTTTCCCAGGGGGAAATTACAAAACTGAGATCATAGATGTCGCGATCATTAAGTCCAGGAAGTGAGCCAGGGAAGATTTGCTCCAATATAATATATGACATCAAGATACAGTTAGCAAGGCTATGGATTCAACCAATGAACCGACCAGATTGATTCTATCATACTCCAGGCAAGAGAAACAGCTTAGGGGTATTATTAGGCGTAACTGGCCTATTGTGTTGGACGACCCTGTAATAGGCGGCCTCTTACCAAAAATGCCAGCTATTACATATAGGAAGACTGCATCGATGGGGAATGTGCTGGTTAAGAGTAGTCCAGAGGACCATGATTCAGGGATCTGGTTAACAGCTAGAAAAGGCTTTTATAAATGTTCAAGCTGTAAAGCCTGTCAATATGGTATAAATAAAACTTCGTACCAAACCGCATTCAACGGCAAAATACAGGCGATCAACAAGTACTTAACCTATAAAACAGATCATGCAGTATATCTGCTGGAATGTAGCTGCAACCTTCAGTATATAGGTAGTACCAAGCTAGCTGCACACAAGAGGATCTTACAGCACATAAGGGCCATCGTCAATAATGACTCAAGTTACCCGGTTGCGAGACATTTTAAAGAATGTCACAATAGCAATCTTAAACACCTGAAGTATTTTATTATTGATGCAGTACCAGCACAAAAAAAGAGGTGGCAACCGGGAAGCTAAGCTTAGACGCTTAGAGACACGATACATACTGGAGTTAGACACAAGTACCCAGGGGGCCTGAACACCAGTGAGGATTTGCACACATACCTTTAAATATGTGCAGGCAGGAGTGTGATGCTGGCATATCTATGTGCGTGTACAGCCCATTTTAAGTATCGAACTCGGATTGGCTATTGAGGGGCATTGATATTTAGTAATGTGTAAAAGGTTTTTAAGATTCTCCAGTTTTAGGTGACATATTTTATAACAATTTTTAGATGGATTAATTTTATCTCTATCTATAAGTATGCACTTTAGAATATGGGAAACCTAGGACGGCATCTTTCGATTTTGAATTCTTTCCGACAATTTGTTTGAATTTATATATGAATTATCTGCGATGCACTTTAACTATTTGGACCTCAACCTAGCTTTATACTTCATGCACTTTAGGATGTGTTGCCGGTATGCCATTAGGACATTAAGTCAAAATAGATGCTGCTGGTGACAGTTATTATGTAGCACTTTAGTTTCATTTGCACTACAGCCTATCTAGGTTGAAAAGGAGTGGTTGAGCACCAAGTCACTTTTCCAGTATTTGCTATTTTGCACATTAAGTTGACTGTACAACGAAGTGGTCAGACAGGTATAGGTAGATATATTATATAGGTATTTGTACTGCCAATTTCTATGCTGTCTAGGCAGGAAATGCATATAATATTGTATATTAATTATGTATTAAATTTTGTGGACTAGTCACTTTATGCAAAGCAATGGTTTAGAAATCTAAACATCGCTGTAGTAGATTTCAAATACAAAAAAAGAAATATTGGGGTGGGTGAAATTTGGTTTGTGGGCACAATAAGTTTTATGAAAACCAAATGGGTAAGAGGAAAACAATTGACAGGATAAAAATGCCTTTGAGCTATTAATTAATTCCGTATAGTACAAGGTACCGATCTGCACACAATGTAACCACAGTATGTGATTTTAATTGTATACAAAATGTTTTTTTTTAAAAAGTATTTATACTTTTATATAATCATGCATTGGTGCAGACATACAGTATGTTGTCTATTTTCATCATTTGGTTTACGAGCACTGTCACTTTAAAAAGGGCGATCTATTGAGCCAGCCTTGTCATGTGATCAAGGCCGGTCATGGCCGAAACGCGTTATGGCGGATTGAGTGTACAATAAATATTTGCACAGAATTTGGGTCCGCACTCGTTATTCTCCACGGAGGAGATTGAAGTAGGCGAGGATTTTGGATATATATATATATATATATATATATTATCTACTGGCGGTCGCCAGTAGATAGTTATAGTTAGGACCTATTTTCCATAGGAAATCCGCAACATTCTATTTGAAATAACGTTGGCGACGGTTGACGAATCTTTAAGAAAGTTTCCAACTTGTTGGGGCGCTCCGGTCCGCTCCTATCCTGAAAGTCTCGGGGTGATTCGTCAAGCGGGGGCCGAGAAAAAAGGGGGGTCCCAAAACGTGTTTTCCCCATTCATTTTTCCATAGGAACCTTTAGTCGCAGCTACAGTCCGAACTGCTGAACGGAATTACACCAAATTTGGCAAAGAGGTAGCCCTTGGTTCAGTGTCGTGCCTTTTGCTTAAATGGTGTAAATCCGTTCAGTAGTTCCTGAGAAAATCAAAAGTAAAATCACATATATATCTGGGCGGAGCCTAACCACACATGTCATTGTGAGATCTGATTGGCTGTCAGCACTTCATCCTGGAATTGCTGGCAGCCATCTTGAGACCAATATACATGATAGTACCCCATTGAAATGCATTGTAGTGAATCAAAGATTTTGAGGGTTACCAAAAGGAGAACTATAAAGGGTGATAACAGACTTTAGTTACATTCGAATTCATTTGTTGATGGTACCATACTAATTTCAGGAATTGTGGTGTGTTCTAAGGTGATTTTACCCTGTGAAAAACCTTCTGCTGGGATATCATGAATCATGTTTGAGAGAAAACTATTTTCACATGCTTGTCCCATAGAGTTTTGGAAGGTGCTCCAGAAGCTAAAATGAGAGCATATTTTCTGTAAATTCACATTATCTTTCTCAGTCATGTGAGAATGAAGTCTGACATTCTCAGTAAAACATGTACATCCAACAAGGGCAGAGACTGTCAGTTGATTCCTTTGTGTTCTACTGCAGCTTCCCAGAGTGTTCTAAAGAACAACTAGAGTGCTAACAGCCTTACTCATGACAAAAGTATGGCACACCTGAAGCCATCTTGATTGGAATAAACTGGTGACACTTAAAACATTTAATTTAAAAAGGAACAAAATGATGGGGTTCATTTTGTCATAGAAATTATGGTTAGTGCTGTAGAAAGAAAAATTAGGACATGTTTCAAGTGTGATCTCAAATATCTTCCTGTTATATTTCAACAGGAGCAGCCTGCCAGTTGATGCCTTTGTGTTCTACTGCAGCTTCCCAGAGTGTTCTAAAGAACAACTAGAGCGCTAACTGCCTTACTTATGACAAAAGTATGGCACACCTGAAGCCATCTTGATTGGAATAAACCAGTAACACTTAAAACATTTAATTTAAAAAGGAACAAAATGAGGGGGTTCTTTTTGAAATAGAAATTATGGTTAGTGCTGCACACACCACTGGACCACAGAGTTGCGTTGCAGAGAGGTGAAAAAAGGTGCGTGGCCTCGGAACGCCTCTCTGCAACTCAGCTCTGTGGTCCTAACTGTAGGTACCTGGGGGGCTAGTTGGGCCCCAGGGACCCTCAGGATTCAAGGGGACTTAATCCCGCAACTTAAAACGCGCCATGGGGCGCGTTTGCACACATGTCACCTCAGGCCCCCCCTCCCTTCACCACGGTGCAAACGCGCCCTGTAGCACGTTTTAAGAGGTAGTTTTAATCCCCCTGCCCTATTATGTACTAGGGACTTGCAGAGGAGGTCATGCTAATCACAGGGGTACCCCAACGCATAGTGTTCCCTAGTGTATGTAGGTGTTTTCACTATATTCTAAGTGTCTTTTAGCATAGCACTGGCTCTGGTTAGTCAGAGTCAGTTACCACCAGCACCCGTCTGAAAAAGTTGTGGGCACAGGATGATTTTGCAACAAGGCCTCTTTCTGCTCCTCTGTTGGTTTTTTCTGCACATCTTTTGCTTCTTTCTGTGCGTTTTTCTTCTTTCTTCACATGTCCTACCTCTGTAGGCATAGTTAGAAACTAGCATTTAAAAAACCTTTGAAATTCACTTAAAAAATCATAGGTTTCAGGCACGTTATAGTTAGAAATTAGCATTTAAAAAACCTTTGAAATTCACTGAAAAAACCATAGGTTTCAGACACGTTATAGTTAGAAATTAGCATTTAAAAACCTTTGAAATTCACTGAAAAAACCATAGGTTTTAGGGACAGTTATAGTTAGTTGGACATTTCACTCATACAAAACCATAGAAATTCCCCCGTTATAGTTAGTTCAGCTAACTATAACTCGCGCCCCGCAATGCACTGCTGATGACGTCACATATTACATCACTCATGACATGGTCAGTGACATCAATGATGACATCACTGATGACATCTCAAATGACATCACTGATGACATCATCCATGTGATAATTTCATGCATCTTCTCACACCCTAATATAACTTTTGATACACCCACTCTAAATCACAGACTGCCATTCTCAAAACCATAGACACTCCAACAGCAAAAACTACATACCCACTCACTGATTCTTAGGTCTACACACACATCCACTCACTCACCCGTACAGTCACTCATACTTACAGTCACTCAGTACAGGACTATCATATGCACTCATACACCTATATAAACACTCACACACTGCCACTCATCCATAGAGGTACTCACACACCTAGTCAGTCATGCAAAAAATTAATCACACACCCATTTACTCACCTATACAGTTATACACACACCAGCTCACTTACTCATACAAATACTAGCACATTCTTACGCTCTTATACAATAACTGATACAAGCACACACGCATCCATAGAGCCACTCTCACTATCACACACTCTCACTTATAGCCATTTAAATACTCTAACACACATATATACTGCCTTTTACATATGTAGTTACTCGCACATGTACCACTGAGATATACATTCACTCACTAACACACCCATACACACACTCACCCACCCAAGCAGTCCATCACAGATGCACTCTTGAAATCATGCACCCAGTGAATCACCCACTCACACATCTATGTACAGAGTCACACACACCCCACCCACACAAACACTCAGGCAGCCATACAGATGCTCAGAGAACCAATCAATAACCCATATAGACACTCATGTAGCTATTCGCAAATCCATGCATCCACTTACACACCAACAAACAGACGGATACAGACATTCACACAGTTTAGTCACTAACCCATGCATTCAGTAAGATACGTTTAATCACTCACTTGTAGTCAGTCACTCACGTACTAAATCATCCATTCAGACACTTATACACCCACTCATTCTTCAATACGCCTTTCCCTATATATATTAAACATATTTAAACTTTACAGAAACACACAGTCACTGGATGATGTCATCAGTGATGTCATCAGTGATGTCATTTGAGATGTCATCAGTGATGTCATCAGTGATGTCACTGACCATGTCATGAGTGATGTAATATGTGACGTCATCAGCAGTGCATTGCGGGGGCGCGAGTTATAGTTAGCTGAACTAACTATAACGGGGGAATTTCTATGGTTTTGTACGAGTGAAATGTCCAACTAACTATAACTGTCCCTAAAACCTATGGTTTTTTCAGTGAATATATATATATATATATCCTAGGACGTGGTTATGTTACATATATACACACAGCGAGCCAATTCCAATACGACTGTGGCTTGCAGTTCAATCCCGAAGGCACACACGTTGTACCCATAAACATAGCACCCAAGTGACACCATGCCATGGGGGTCTCCGTAAATCAGTTATATTTCTTTAAGTTGGCAGCTCTTTGGATCCTGGGATTTGTAGTGTCAATGCTGTCATAGAGGGATGGGTCTACCATTTCCGTAGGCACAGTGTAGTGAGCTAAAACACAGGACTGGCCGAAGGTGACCCTCTAGACATGGAGCCATCCAAAACCAATATACTCATCACGCTAGGTCCAACGCAGCTGAAGGAACCCAAGGCCTTCCAAAGCGAACCACCTGGAAAGAGCACCCCGCAAATAGTAGAGAGGTCCCATTAATCGATCTTAGAGGACCGTTTGTATTTAGCCTCTTGGTATTACGTGCGGTCTCCCCTCTGCTCATTTGTCCCAGCCATTTCCCCCCTTCGCGAAAAGCACAGCTCCCAGCATTGGGGGCCTACCTGCGTGGCATTGGTTATTGGGAGAGGCAATTGGTTTATAAGCCTGAGTTGTACAGCTATCACACTCTTTTGTCTTCGCTACCCCTGGAAACATACTATGCTGAAGCTGCAAAATGATCTGATAAGGCTGAAGCTTGTTGGAGCAGAAATAATCTGCCCATTGCGTTGTGCAGGGGTGAGGGAATCCTCCCTGGGGCAAGCATGGAGTGGTCTTTGAAGAGCAGGTGCAAACATATGGGAGGCTAAAGCAAGAAAAAGCTTTTTTGACAAAAAAAGGCAATACGTCCATAGCAAGGCCACAGGATATGTCATGTGGTCTGCCAGGAGTGACAGAGCCTGATGGGTCCAGAAGAGGGTGTGTGGAGGAGGCTTTCACGTGTCTGTTGCTTATGTGCATCATTTGGACTGTAGTCGAGGTGGCAGCAGTGTGAAGGTGCTGCCAAATACCATGAGAACAGTGAATGGTGGGGGATTTCAGGTGTTGGGCTGAGGTCACAGAGAAAGAACATACAATGTTTGGTTTAACATAAAGGTGGTCGACTATAAGGTGCTTGCTGCTGGGATTGACAGGCTCCACAATACCATGCACTCAGACACTTTCTGAGTTACTGCTGCTAATGTGGAGTGCAGCACCATTTTTGTGAGTAACTGAACTGCGATGTTTAAGGAAGAAAAGATGGTATTATCTGAACGGATTTTTGGGAAATGGAGCACTTGAAACACTGGACACCGTTTCGGAGGGGGAGTGGGGGGGAATGAGCCGGGGTCCCCTGTATAACCTTGTGTATTTTTGCCCTAGTGGCAATACCCAAAATTATTTGATTCAGATCTCCTGGAACTTGTTGCATGGACTTGTAATAGTTGAAATGCTTATTATTATTTTTATTTTTTAAAGGTGGCAATCTGAAGAGAAAGGTCAAAACAGACACTGTAGTGCCCTTGATGGAGGTTGCGTCGGAGGTCGTTCACTTGAATTGAATGTTGGGCACAGAGTAGTGTGCAGCGGCATTCTTGTTGTAACTTGCTGTTTTCAGCACCTTTCCTCCATTTGCAAATAGCTTTTCAATCTGAGCAGTCCCTGATAGTGTGTTTAGAGATGGAGTAGGACGTTCTGTGCTTTTACACGAGTTGTGTGATATCCACTTGTAATAAAGTTCAATAGCCAGAAAATGCAGTTGGAGAAGCTTATTTGTCAACTGACACCTCCAAGTCACTTCACAGCAAAGAACATTCTCATGCAACATTCCAAGGCAAACGCCCAGACATTCTATTGTCAATAGAACACGGGGGACACTAGGTGAGGCAGGGACAGGGAAATAACAAGTGGCATAGGTAAAAAGGAACAATACCCTATTTACAAAGTTAATGCTAAGGCTCCCATGAATAGGGATATAATATAAAAAGTAAATTACAACACCACTTGTGGGACAACAAGGGTAAAATGGGTACCTGTTGTCTGGTGTACTTGGTAGAGAAAGCATACCTTACCGTATACTGAGTTACATTAAGGGAGTGGAAGGGTGACTCTGCGCAGTACACGGTTTGGACAAATGGTGGGAGCTGCAGTCTGTTCTGAATATGCTAATAAGAAATTAGGCATTGATGTGTACCTCAGTGGAGGCATCCCTCACGGTATTGTCTTGTGTTAATGTACAGAGAGGGTGGATGAATATTAAGGAAAATGTGAAGTGTGCGGGTTGATGTGCTTTAGTAGCACAATTTTGTTCCCAGTGTAGTGTTTGCTGCATGAGAAGTGAGATTTGAGAGTGTCTTCTCTCGCTGTGGTTCCCTGAGGAGCTGTGTGTCCGGTGCAACCATGGTTATAGCTGTGGTGTTGCAGGTGCACCCCTTAAACAGAAGCAGTTCGCCACCAAAACCTGTGAACTAGATAGACTTCCTAGAGTTGATTTGCATAATTTAGGCTGCACTCTAACCTTGCAATACATATACATAAAATTACACAGTCACCAAAAGCGACTGTAGTTATGGTTACACCAAGGTTCCCATTGAAAAGGCATTTTTTGTTTTCTTAATAACTTTGGCACCTTCAGACAAATCTGCACAAAACTTTCCAATACAAAGGTCATCCAATATTGGGGGCGTGGATTGGTCAGCCAAGATGGCGGACGCGCTCTAGCGAGTCTCCACCGTAACGCCACATATCCATTAATTAACCTGCTGCCGGCCGATCATCCAGTGCAGCTGGACCCCTCCGGCTGTGATCCCGACGTGGCTGCATGCCGGGGGTGCTGCTTGCGACCCCAGGACTCTCCCCTACAGGCTCAGACGTGGCTTTGCTCAAATGTGACTGCTGCGGCCTACGCCGGAAGACTACATGTCCCGGAGGAGGACGTGGTGCCGGCAGGGGGCTGCTGGGTGCCCCGTAGGGAGCTTTGGTGGACGCGTTGAAGGGAGACAGGCGGCGAGGTGAGGCGGTGACTTGCGGACGGGGGGCCCACTCACCAATTGTCCTTGACTGGTGCTGCTGGGCTCGGCCGCCCGATGGGCCTGGCAGCCGGTTCTGCCCCAGGCAGGGTGCCCCGAAATTGTGCATTTTAACCCGCAAGCTCCCGTGGAGCTGGGAGTGCGCCAGACTGTGGGCTGGGCCCTGGGGCTGTCTGAGGCCTAAATCTACGCAAGGTGAGAGATGAGGCCTGGCACTAATCCCAACATCTCGGCGATTGGCCTGAGGCATGGACGGCGAGCCTTCCGCACTACTGGATGAAACTGGGTGCAGTTGTGGGGTTGCAGAAGACACGCCCCCGCGCAGATTGCTGAGGGACACTGCTACCGGTGATGTTGAGTTCCTACCCTCCCTCAGACCCCGCTCCGGCTGAATAGCATTGCCAGCGGACTGTGGCCCGGCCCTGGATTCGGTGGACCTCGAGGAGCCTGAGTGGGAGGCAATTGAGCCAGTCTGCTTTTGGGGGAACTGCACAGCCCGGACTCACCTGGCCATCTAGGCGCATTATATGCTGCTCCCACGACGATTACTTCCTGCTTGATCTCACGATAAGGGGTGCACGAGCCTGAATACCTAGACTGTGCCTGAATACCTGTACAGTGTCACTGAGGTACAGATTAAACTTCTACAGATTGCTGCCAGCCTCTCGTGCTGTGGTGCCTACGAGGACAATTCAGGCACTCACAAGTGGGCCCTGAATACGCCACACAACGGGCTGAGCCCTACGCACACACACTATATGGGGAAAGATAAAGGCGGTAAACTGACTCAAGCCAACAAGATAGATAACTACACCCACTCAGTTACGACAGTACAGAAATCTGATAATATGCACATGAGATCTTAGGAGACGCAACCTCCGGACGGTCAGGAGGGAGAGCCCTCATTGTCTGATCTAATGGCGGCTATACAAGGTACCTGAACGGAACTGGTCACTAAAATAGACTCGGTAGCCATTGAGGTGAACCTGCTCCAGGTGGATCTTCGTGGTGTAGCTGAGCGCGTAACATCTGTGGAGGGGCATGTGGTGGACTTACAAACTGAGCTCGCTACTCTTCGCGACACAGTGTCCTCTTTACAGAAGTTGTCCCTCCGCATTGAGGATTGAGTTAAAGATTGCCGAGGGCCGCTCTTGGAGAAAAAACTTACGATTCGTGGGATTCCTTGAAAAAGTGGAGGGTCAATCTGAGGAACGTTACCTTAAAAAATAGCTTGGTAAAATTATGCGGCCACAAAGGTTATCAAAATTGTTCACAATTGAGCAGGCACACAGGTCCTTGGTTCAACCATCCCGCCCAGGTGGGCAACCAAGAGCCCTTATTGCCCGTCTGTATAATTACAGGGACGCAATTCTGCATCTGGTGCGAGTGAAGGGCCCACTGAACTTCGAAGGCCGTTCAATTTCCTTCTTCCCGGACTACACTTTAAAGGTCCAAAATCAACGAAAATCCTATCTGGCAGACAAAAAAAGACTACGCAACCTTAATTTGAGGCACAGCCTGATGTTCCCTGCGAAGCTACAAGTAGTCTACTAGGGAAAGGTGCACTTCTTTTTTCACAGCATCTGAGGCCAGTCATTGGGTGAACACCTTGGAGGAGACTCAGGGGTTGGAGCGAATTGGAACGTTGACTCCGGTGGTGAAACGAAAGTTGTCTCAATAGCGGAGACAAGCTGGAAGAAGTGGACGTGCTGGCTCCCGGAACCGGATGGGATGTATTGTGGTGTGCTCAGATGGTACACTACGTGATATGGAGATTGAGCCAGCAATGAATGACTTATGCTTGGATAGAGGAAGTGGCTCTGAGTATTGTACAGATAGTACAGACGGGGGCCCGCCATGACTTGATCTTATATGGTGCGCGGTTAGTACTGAGGGGATGAGGTGCTCGATGGAGAGCCCATTGGGGCCTCCTCTGAGGGCCCCTGCTTGAGACCTATGTATTGTCAAACCCTTACACTGGCTGTCAAATTGTTGTAATTTTCGAACTCATATTTCAGCTGGTGTTGACTGTGTTTCTCATAAGATACAAACTCGAAGAGTACATGTCATTCTTAATGTCGGGTTGGGGTACTGTAGTTGCTAATGCAGTGTATGATTGTTTCTTACTTACCTGGATGGGACGAGGTGGACAGATTAAAAATGTAGGGACCAGGCGTCTAGAGGCTGCGGCGGTGTTGCGGGTATTTTCCCCCTGTGACTGCCGCAGAGTACAGATCCCTAGCATAGCGTATTAGTTGTTCCTTATTTGTATTTCTGGTTTGATCACAAATAAGACATTGGGTGTGGAGTGGGGCCTGCAGGTTTATGTGCCGCTAGCTGCAAGGCGGGCGGGTTTGCAGTACTGCCCATGGAGTGGGGGGAGTTAAGGAATAGGGTAGTTCTCTTTATGTTACAGTTTCACATGGTATGTGGCAGCTCATGTGGTTGGATGTTGAGAAGTGTGGCATGGCAATGTCTGTTGCTATGTTGAGTCCTGTGTCGACCCTGTATGACATGAATGATGGCTGAGGCGACATTTAAATTCCTGAAATGGAATGTCAGGGGACTGGCCAATCTTGAGAAAAGGCGAAGAGTGTATGCGTACCTTAAACGATATCATGTCTCGGTTGCCTTTTTACAGGAGACACATGATTGGGGGGATTGCATTCCCAGTTTGCGTAGACGTTGGAGGGGACAATTATGTGGTACATAATGAAGGAAGTGACCCGCTTAGGGCCACCCGGGTCACTGCAGACCACCTCTCAGCCTTCCATGCCAAATGAAGAGTCAGAGAAACAGTGGAGAATATACACCAATAATTGTTTATTTGTATACGCTCAGAGCGGGGCTCCATCTGCACAGTCTCGCAAGAGTACTACAGAGGGAACTAAAGGATCGTAAGCATGAAGATACATTATGTACATTGCATGGTTAGTTAAGAATACGCCCACAGTGGAATTTTCCAAACAGATGTGGCCGGACAGCGAAAGACAAAAAAAAGGTTTCTATTCTCATATCTTACACAGTTCAGGACACTCTCAAGGTCGTTCCAGCTTGTGCTACGATCTAACTGCCAGACAAGTGGGAGAGGTTCCTTATTGAGGGAAAACTATGCACTAGCACAAGCAGTTCTTCATTACAGAAACGAAACTTAGCAAAGGGGATTTCTCGGAACAGAGAAGGATTAGTTTCAAACACCACACAAAATGGAGCCCAAACAAGAAAATGGCGTAGGGGCATTACTAGAGCATCAACAAGCATAATCTAACAATCATACTTGGGGTTTGCACAAGGCATCATGATTTGGGTGGCTCCAAGTGTACCATTTCAACACAGGGGACATGTGCTGGACCCAGAAGACCGATTTGTAATTCTGTCTGGAGTCCTGGATGGACGAGAGGTCTGCTTCGTGAATGTGTATGCTGTAATCTTGATGGTCCACACTTCTTTACGGCCGTGGCGATGGCTGCCGCTCCATTTCTGACTACAGACATACTGCTGGCAGGCAATTGTAATTGTGTGCTGGATGGGATGTTGGATCGTGAGCCCCCAAGGGCAAACACAAAACCATATATGAATACCCAGCTGAGGGAACTGATGCAGAGCATCGACCTGCTAGATGTGTGGAGGGAAAGGCACCGAAGTTCCAGAATATTCTCTTGTTACACACCTGTGACGGGTACATATAGCAGACTAGATTACTGTTTTTTTACCCCGGGACTAGCCCTACAAGTCCACGAGGCAGCCTATTTGGTGAGATATATATCTGCCCACTGCTCACTTTTAATGTCCCTGGCAAGGGGACATGTACGTCCCGCTGTGCCATTATGGAGTTTGCAGGCTGAGGCTTTGACGGACCCATTATTTGCAGCTACGGTCCGGGAGGAACTTATTCATTATTTCCAGGAGAACTGGGGTAGTTCTAGCAGCAGGGCACATGACTGGGACGCAATTAAAGTAGTGCTTAATGGGGCCTGCTTACACACCACATACCGGGTGAGACAACAGATGGTACGTGACTTAGAAAAGAATGAAGCAAACTCTCTGACCTAGAAGAGCTGCTCCCGTCTCAGCCCCTGAGGCTGGAGGAATGGAGACGTACCCATTGTGCTGTGCTGGATGACTGGCGCAGGCTGGCAAAATATACTGGATTCAAGCTAGATTGGCTGATGAGAGGTGTTACCCCGAAACCGGTCCCAGGATGCTTGTTTCTGGTCCAGGGAAGACCTGGGTTGGTAGTTCGGGCTGGACTGTTCCCATGAGGAACAGGGTCAAGACTGATTTGCATATGGCTGGGTCTGAACTGGGGTGGCGAAGTGAGTTAAAGAACGATGATGGATTCAACTCAGATCTGTGACTGGGGATGATTGTCTGAAAAGTTTCAGCGCTCCGTCCATCATCTCCTTGTGTTTGCTTTGTTCGCCCTAAGTTGGCATGGTATGCCCAAATGTGGGTCCCTTGCTCACTTTGCCACTGGATTCAAGCTAGCCTGGCTGATGAGGGGTGTTACCCCGAAACCGCTTCTGACATGGTGACATGCTGACATGGTGGTGGACAAACTGCTGGAGGGACACAGAGATGCAAATAAGCATAGACGCCTCCCCGATACTATGCATGAGGTGCTTGTGGTGCTGGTACCAAAACCAGGCAAGACAGTGAGAGAGGCAACGTCTTACAGACCACTGTCCATGTTAAATGCAGGTGTTAAGATACTGATTGTTCTGTTGGCTTCTTGGCTGCTCCCGTATTTGCCCACTCTTGTCCATGGCGATCAGAGGAGCACCATGTATAATCTGCGCAGACTGTTCCATGTTATCCATGCCCCTGGTCTGCGGGAGGGTTCCTATGCGCTGGCGTTCCTTGACAGAGCAGACATTTGATTCGGTGCATGGGAGTATCTGTGGCAGGTCTTGGACAGAATGGGTTTTGGGCCCAACTACATTTCGTGGTTCAGGCTGCTCTACGCTGATCCAAGGGCTAAGGTCCGAACGGGCAGATTAGTTTCGGCAGACTTCCCACTACAACGTGGCACGAGACAGGGGTGCTCTCTGTCACCATTATTATTCATGCTGGTGATGGAACCACGAGCAGCGCTATTACAACAGAGATTAGAACACTGGGGGATCCGGGTGGGAGACACCACACATAAGATCTCGCTATACGCTGACGATGCCCTAGTATATTTACAGGATCCGACAGAGTCTGTCTCAGTATTGCTGACTTCCCTGGCGGAATTTGAAGGGGTGTCTGGACTTTCTGTTAATGTTCAGAAATCTCGCTTGCTGCCGCTCGGGGTCTGGCAACAGTGGAACCCGCGATACTCCCTGTAGTTAGGCTATCATGGAGTACAGAGGGTGTATGTTATCTGGGGATCAGGACAGCTTATGAGAAACAGCGTTTCCTAGATCTTAATATAGGCAGAGTGGTTGCCGGGCTACGAGCCTCGGTCCAGGTCTCGAAGGATCTCCCCGTTACACGGATGGAAAGGGCGGCCCTAGTAAAAATGGTGGTGCTGCCTCGGTGTCTCTATGTCCTGCAGGGTGCGCCCTATGAGATTCTCTGATGTTACTTTAAGGAACTGGATAACATAATAATAGACCTCCTATGGGTAGACAATGGAAGAGAATAGGACTGACTATGTTAAAACAAATGTGGGAGCAAGAAGGCATCGGCCTTCCCAATCTCGAGCTTTATTATATGGCAGCCCCCCCTACAACCTCCGGTCCTTTGGCTTGATGAGGAGGACAATTGGGAGAAGAGGTTACTGAGAGACTCATGCAGGAGGCACACTCTTCCGGAGCTGCTCATGCATGGTGCGCGTATTTCAAGGATGTACCCATTCTTGATTCAACAGGTGGGACACATCTGGGAGCAGGTGCTTACAAGGGTCCTTCGTCACACGCCTTATTCACGAGACATGCTGATCTGGGTTCCCAAACCGTTTGCGGACATAGCGAAAGTGATGTTGATTCAGAAATGGGAAGAGGGGGATTGTGTAACTTGGCGGACAATTTATCAAGCGGGATGACGTGGTCGACTCGTTTGTGTTAGGACATGGACAATACTTACAATGCAAAACGATATCAACCACAGCGCGCGCGAACTGGCCCAGTGTTCCTGAAAAACCGTTATCCTCACATACACTGAACAGGCTAATACATCTGGCCAGAGACGGAGACTTATAGCACATATTTATAGGGCGTTACGAAAGGACTTATTGGAAGTAACCCCGAAGGTATACAGTAGATGATGGGAGGAGGTGTTAGGGGACACCACAAGAATGGTGCAAGATACACATGGAGATGCGCACTGTGAGCTCAAACGCACACTTTAAGCTCATACAGGATAATTTTGTGCACCAGGCATACCTTTCTCCTAAAACCCTGCATGCTATTTATACTTCCCGGTTGGACAGGTGCCCGTGCTGTGGTGCACCAGAGACAGATTTTCTGCATGTAGTATGGAGTTGTACGGTTATGGCATCTTTTTGGACGGATATGTTACGAGATCTGAAAGTGGGAGCCAGAAGGGAGATTGTAGACACCCCACGCGAAATATTGCTGGGCTTGATCCCAAAACCTGCAAAAAAGAAACTTAGTTGCAAATTCCTGATGCTAGGGTTGGTGCTGTCAAAAAGGTGGATCGCCCACCTGGTTATCTAGAGTGGCTGCGAGATATGTCTGAGTGGGCGGTGGCCGAAGAGGTTAGGATGAAACATGTGAGACAGGATGAAAGATGGGAAGATGACTCGTTAGCATGGAGACAGATGCTGCTAGACCTACGGAATAAAGGGGTTGAGCCAAGTGGACACATTGAGGAAGTATAACATGAAAAGGTGCAAAAAAGCTTTTTAACAGACACTGACAAAGAGTTATTATGAACAACACAAACACTGGGACACTCTGCCACAATGTGGGACTGTAATTACGGACAACAGAATACTTAACTCAGTAATAAGATTGTATGTCGGAATTACGCATGCGTTTAGAACGCATGCCTTTATTACGGCGTCATTAGTACGAATGCATCGTAACAACGCGTTTCTTTTGCATGCAAGTCGTTACAACGACTTGCCCTAGGAGGCGCTGGTTTTTGGATTAGTATAATTTACTAATCCAACTCCAGTCTGCGCATCAGTAGGGAAGGTGTTGGATTTTAAATCATTTTGTTTTGTTATAATATCACACTTGACCGTCATATTCAGTACAAGGTAGTAAAGGATGAACAAGATTCTCACATCTCATTTTCCGAGCCATTCCCTGTACTAGTGTCACCGTCATCGTTAAAGTTATTAAGAACAAGCCCCCATGTCATGATCTCATCCTCAGCTTTCTCAACAGTACGGATGAGGCGCCTATGGCCCTCCTCCGCATCACCCCATTCGCATAGGTCCCTGAGACATAAGTTTGACTGTGGTAGTCTGTCGCCCATCCAACCAATGGCTATTCTCCTTTTTAGGTCTCGCCTGGCGTTGGAGCGCGCATGCGCTCCTCGCCCTGCGAGGGCTATAGTAAACACTCTAAGAAGGGGAACTTTAATCCACGCCCCTGTGTCTCGACCGTTTCCAATTGGCTTAGGTCGTGATTAATGTTTTTTTGCGTGCTTTTGGTTTGCTGGCTGTCACTTTTGTTGACGCCCTTGCAGTTTTGTGATGCCGCCCATTGTGACAAGCGCATCTGTTTTCACTCAGCCCAGATGCAAATACAAGGGGCTGAATGAAAACAGATGGCAAGCGTTTTTTTTTTCTCTTTGTGCAAACACAGTCAGAGTCTTTGATCTGTTATCTTTCTCTCTTTGGCAGGGTGTGTGTCTGTGTGGAGAACAGTGGGAGGCAGTTCTCGGGATAAATTCAAAGAATGCAGCCCCAGGTGCACATGTCAGGCAGCTTTGGCCTATGGAGTATTGTTGGGCTCTTCAGAGCCACGTTTGCGAGAGTTTAAGCTTTTAGCATTGCAAACAACAATGCCTTTTATTTGCTTAATGCTTAATTTCAGATAAAACAAGTGCTGGGACTGCACATGTTTGTTTATAGCTACTTTTCTTGTAATGGCAGAGCTTATAATACTTTTTAAAAGTGGCCTTGATGGATGCTTTTCAAAATTCTGTTCACTACAGCCAAATGTGACTGTTGTCCGCTGTTTATTTAGTTAAACTATTTTAATTTTACCAAAATGTAATCGCGTGTTAGGCGCTTTCATAACGCATGGCAAAAGTTAGCTTTAAACAAAGCTAATCGCGTGTTAGGCGCTTTCACAGCAGATCCCAAAGCATAATCGCGTGTTAGGCGCTTTCATAACGCATGGCAAAAGTTAGCTTTAAACAAACGTAATCGCGTGTTAAGCACTTTCACAGCAGATCGCAATTGAGAATGCATTTTATTTCGTAAACTTAATGTGGCTGTTGGTCGCTGTTTATTTAGTTCAATTAATTCAATTTTACCAAAAACGTAATCGCGTGTTAGGCGTTTTCAGAACAAATGGCAAAAGTTAGCTTTAAACAAAAGGTAATCGCGTGTTATGCGCTTTCACAGCAGATCCCAAAAGTTAACTTTCAACAACAGTTGACAAAGAATAGAGAATGCATTTTAGATGGTGTTGTATTCTCTCCCACATAGCTAACGTTTAACAACACAATGTTGCAACACAAACAATACATAAACAGTTGCGCCTTTTAGTGGTGCTGGTTACATCTACTTTTCCAGAACTTAATTTGACAGCAAACAGGTGCCGGTGCTCTACAAAAAATGCATTTTAGATGGTGTACTATTGCGTCCCAGAAAGCTAAGGTGGAGAGGGCACAAAGAATGCATAAGCAGTTGTGCATTTCAGTGGCGCTTGTTACATCGGTTTAGTGCCTTCTAATAGCGTGTCCTCCAGACACAATGGTAGAATAGTCCTTCGCAATTGAGCGGCTGATCCACAACCACCTTTAAATCAAATAGCACCTTCCTAAACAAAATCATAGCAGCGAATTCTACTAACATAGCTCAGCAGGTTAACGTTCTTGCTGGAGACATCCAGTTATTCCCATCTGCAAGTGAGGTCACACCTTTCAATTGACATGAGACAGCTCTCTAGATATATGTCTTTTGCAAATATGGCCGAACTCGGTTTGCTTTAGTGATTTGCCCAAGAACCCAGGATATTATGCAGACGCCGAAACTCGAACCCGGTTTGCTTTAGTGATTTGCCCAAGATCACAGGATGTTGTGCAGACGCCGAAACTCGAACCCGGTTTGCTTTAGTGATTTGCCCAAGATCACAGGATGTTGTGCAGACGCCGAAACTCAAACCCGGTTTGCTTTAGTGATTTGCCCAAGATCACAGGATGTTGTGCAGACGCCGAAACTCGAACCCGGTTTGCTTTACTGATTTGCCCAAGATCACAGGATGTTCTGCAGACGCCGAAACTCGAACACGGTTTCCAGCCCCATCATAGCTGGCAGCTCTGGCCTGAACGCCAGGAAGAAGGTGTCAAGTGGTCAGAGGCTGGGGTCGTGGCAGAAGAGAAGCAGGATTGCAGTATCCATTTGGTAATGGAGAGGAGCTGTGGTTTAACGGCCAGAAGTGCTACCTTTGGAACTAGTGAACCGGTCCCGGCGTCGGCTCATCAACATTCTGTGATTCTGCTCATATCAATCTCCCCCGGCCTAACACACAAGAAATGAATTTAACCTTGCGTAACGTAATCTCACTTAAAGCGCTACAGTGCCCTTGGCCAAGTTCGCGCCATACAGAACAGAAAAAAGTAAACACATCTTTCAGGGACGAACACTGAGAAGTAAAATGGCCCCCACTGGCATACATTCTGGGTGGAATCCGTTTGGTTGGCCCGGTTATTATGCTTGGTCACCATGGCAACATGATTTACAGGCACTGAACCAATCTTGAAGTTGTCCGCTCCTAACACATCTAGTTTTTAATTTTAGCGCTCTGTCAAGTAAACAGCAGCCCAGTGCTGCTGTTCAAAGTGGGGCCGCATATTAACGTCAGTAGGGCTAAAAGTGAACCCCGGGCCATACTTTGAGAATCCAAATTCTAGAACACGCATTCTCAAAAAATGCATAGCTGAGTCCACCTGGAGTATAGACTGCTTTTCTTTATTTCCTGGCCATTGATTGGCTGAGAAGAGCTAAACCTATTTGTGTGGCAGCCATCTTGTTCTAAAATGGTGTGTAGGGATGACCAATGAATCTCACTAGATGACCTGTACGCATATGCCAGACACCATATAGTGTATTCTTCTAGCAGTCGGGTAAAGTGCTTAGTGCAGGCTGTGGGTCACCCGGGCCCCAGGTGTATGTATGTCTGTACTGGAGTCTCGGTGTGCTCGGGAGTTAGCAGTCTGTTCGCGCCTCTCTGAGTACACGTCTGTCTGAAGTCAAGGTCTGCGTGTGCCCCCGTCTCTGTGAAGTCAAGGTGTGCCTGTGTCCCTGTCTCTATGTGAAGTCAAGGTCTGCGTGTGCCCCTCTGTAGGAGAGTAGGATCTGCCTCTTATGTTGCCCCCACTTTTTT
>CAWUFW010026179.1:0-36063 GCA_963921515.1 Calotriton arnoldi | reverse complement strand
ATGTATGTTTTTGATGTTTATATAGTGTTTATTTAATTGGTTGCTTTATGTTATTGGTGTATTTTGAAATGTAAGCGTTTTATTGGTTGAAGTTAATTGTTTTTATTGTTTTGGCATTTTCTTTCCATATAAGGGAAACGCTAATTAAGAAACTGTTAGTAGAAAGTAAATATTTTATATTTTTACTTTTGTAAATAATTTAAATGTTATTTTTAATGTGAAATAATGCAAGTATTATATATTTAAAGTTTATATTTAATTATTGTAATATGTTTCTTTAGCCAAAATATATTGTTTTATATATTGATGTGTTTGCAAATTATTTTATTATGTTGTTTAAGTATTTTATATTGTTTTATAATGTGAATTTATATTTGGTGCTAAAGATATATTTAATTGAGCAGTTTTTATATAGTCGATATTTGTAAAAAGTCGATATTATTGGTGTCTATGGGGCCCATTACGATACCCGGCGTAAATAAATCCGCCAGGCATGGAAGCGGCAAAAATCCGCCCGCACACACCGCCTGAACACCGACCACGCCATTACGATTACACAAACCGAAAACCGCCATCGGCGGAAAAATCACACAAAATACCGCCCGCCATCGTCCGAGTCGGAGTCAAACCGCCCGCCACGGACGGAAACACGCACGACAACACAAAACCGCCCGCCCACACGGCCGACACACCGCACGTGAAATTACGATCGCACCGCCATGAGCGCGGAAAACCACAAATATACCGCCCGCCAGCGCAAACAACGCCGATGAGAATCGACACGGCAGAAGCCATGGCGCCAACGTACCTGCACAGAAACCATCCGCACACAAAACCAATAGCACACAACATGGCCAACAAGTCCACACAGCAAGGCACGCACAAATACACAAGCACAGTACACATCCCGAAAACACCCCCCGGACAAACAAAAAATACAAAGGCCAGAACCCCAGACACAACACACCTGAAAACAACAGACCATGAGGACACACCCACATAGGTGAGTACAAAAGCAGCACTCCCACAGACCACAACCCCTTGCTACATTGCAAACCAGAGAGGAGAGGAGAGGACACAGTGACACAGCAAGGACAGCAGTACACCACAGAAACGCACACATCACTACCACCACCACCACCACCACCACCACCACCACCACCAAACACCACCACCACCACCACCACACCCCGGCACCACAAACCCCCTGCACATTACACAACACACACCGCACCAGCACCACAAACACCATGGCACCACAAAGGATGCCCAAGTTCACGCCCATGGAGCTGACGGTCATGGTCGACGAGATCATCAAGGTGTACCCACAAATCTATGGGAACATGGTCCAGAACACACCACTAGCCACCAGAAACAGAATGTGGAACCGGATCGTAGACCAGGTCAATGCAGTCGGGACCCTGCCCAGGAACAGAGTCGAGATTAACAAACGTTGGAATGACGTAAAGAGCCTGGTCAAGAAGAAGGAGGGCAAAAACAGAGAGCTGGCTGCCGTCACTGGCGGAGGGAATCCCGCGCTCTTTAAGACCTTCAAAGCGTGGGAGGAGAAGGTGCGAGTCGTAATCCATCCGGAGATCCTCGCCGGATTAGGAGGGGGAGTGGAGGCTGGTAAGTACAAACTAATGTATACCAGCACACCGCTATGTACTCACATGCGCAACTTCCATGCCACAGCTCCCAGGGACAAACACCCCCATGTCCAGCACACAATACACAACACATCACACACACATGCAACAGACACTACCACACACAGCCCAAACCGAACAACTGTAAGATGCGTGGGGACATGTGTACACTAAGCCAGCCACGTAACCACCAACAGGTCCCCAAATATGCCAGAAGCGCCACAACGAGCACCCACCACACCCATGTGTCCGCCACAGCTGCACTAACCGACAAGTAACAGGTAAGTGGCAGGAACACAAAGTGCAGTGGGTGGGACGGTGGACAGCCCAAGTACAACACACACCAGGCCCCAGTCCCACAGCACAGCAAGGAGGAGCATCCCCACACCCCACAGCCACGTGTCAGCCACCGCAGTGCACAACGACAGCCGAAAGGCAGACATCACGGTCCACAGCAATCGGTGTCAGTGGGTGTCCAGCCACCCCCACGACCCACAACACCCCCCACCCCCACAGACCTGCAACATGGAGCACCCCCCGCTAGAGCCATGTGGCATCCAGTACAGTGCACGCACGAACAACTTGCAGGTGGGAAACTGGACAGGGCTGGATTACTGGAGGCATGAGGACCATAACACGACTAACACATGGGACATGTCACGTAGCAGACGAACACGCAGCACCGCCCACCGTCACGAACAAGTGAACAATGTGCACACGGACATGAACAACAGACTCACACCCCACATGACCCATCACAGACATTGCAACACCCAAGGAGCCACGTCTGCATGCACAAGCCACACTGAATATAGTCCCACACAGCAGCCACTGTGCAACTCATCACACACAACCGAAACACCATTGAAGTCCTGTCCATGTAGCCCCTACTGCTCTGTCAACCACACACCCCACAACTACGCCTATGTAAGACAAACAACACTAGACGCAACAGAGCGGAACAACATAAATGCACACGAACACCACTGAACCCATCAAACTCACAGACACACCATGCACATACAACATACCATCCATCCCATCCGTCAGCCCCAGTCTCATGAAAGGCATGTCATCCGCACAGCTGCCACACATACAGCAGTCACGCTAAGACACATGCCCATGACCAACCATGTGCCAGAAGTCAATTAAGCGCACGACACACTGTGAGCAACAACACACAACATGGGCCACACCCCCCGAGCACTGCAGTGATGCACATGGCACAGGGCAGCACGCACACCAAGGAGATGGGACAACTGCAATACGTTGGCTGGCACACAACTATCACTCACTCATAACGATGCGTCCAATGCCATGTCCAGTAATCACAACAGACAGCAAATATGCAGGCCATGTCAAGCATGCACACACCTCAAACCATGCACTGTCATGCTGCCACAACACATGTCACGTTCGGCACCCATGGCTCACAGCATGTACCCCAAAAGCATATCCCCTCCCAAATGCGAATCTGGGGCATGGCCCCCATGTTGCCATATGCATACCTAAGCGTTCCATTTGAACCCCAAATGCATATCCCCTCCCAAATGCAAATCTGGGGCATGGCCCCCATGTTGCCATATGCGTTCCTAAGCTGCTCCATTTGAACCCCAAATGCATATCCCCTCCCAAATGCGAATCTGGGGCATGGCCCCCATGTTGCCATATGCGTTCCTAAGCGTTCCATTTGAACCCCAAATGCATATCCCCTCCCAAATGCGAATCTGGGGCATGGCCCCCATGTTGCCATATGCGTTTCTAAGCGTTCCATTTGAACCCCAAATGCATATCCCCTCCCAAATGCGAATCTGGGGCATGGCCCTCATGTTGCCATATGCGTTCCTAAGCGCTCCATGTGAACCCCAAATGCAAAGTACAAACCAGACCCAGGATGGGCCAGGAGCCCGCATACACCAGAGTCACAATGAGTAGGGGCACAGCAACACACCCATCGGCATGGCCAATCCGTCCCATGCCACATGTGCACAGCACACAGTCCCATTGCCTAGCACACACAACTACAGATGCCACAGCCACACACTCGCCTCCGGGAAACCCATGTACGAGATTGCACGAACTGCCAATGTCAGACGACAAATACATACTTCGCCAGGTGCAACACAATAACAAATCTCATTCTCTCCACAGGTGACGAACTGCCGGATGCTGGGGATGGAGACAGCAGCCAGCACAGCCAGCCCACAAGCCCCCAACGAGGACACACGGATCTGGAGGATCTGTCCTCCTCTTCGGACACGGACCACCAAGCAGGCCCATCTGGCGTGGCAGGGCCCAGCCGCTCCCCAGGACCCCTCCTACCCACCAACCCATCATCCAGGGATGCTGAACAGTCCCAGCCCCCTGCTGCCACTGTCGTTGCGGCCACACCCATGGTCATTGTGGCCACTACCACTGCCGCAACCGCCACCATCGCCGCACCGACCACCACCGCCACCACCACCACCACGTCTTCGCTGGCACCAGCCCCAGCGCAGGTGGTGGCCCGGCCGACTGGATCCACCCTGGGAGCCACAGCGAGGACCGTGGTGTGCAATGTGGCTAGTGGGCAGGCCGGTGGCAGCAGGACTGGTAGGAGGAGCAGGGTCAGGGAAACGCCAGCCTCCCTGGGAGCCATGCCCTGCCTCAAATGGCCAGAGTCCTTGGGGCCTATGAAGAGGCCCAAGGACAATGGGCCAGGTCTGCTACAGACACGCGGGAGGTGCTGGGGGTGCTGAGGTCCATGGACGCCCATATGGGCCAATTCGTGTCCCGTATGGACCAACTCGTGGACCTCATGGGCCAGCTGGTGGTGGCGGTGGGGTCACAGGCAAGGCCAGCAACACCACCTCCGCCACCACCTGCTAGGGGCGCAGGGTCGGGCAGCAGTGTCCACTTCCCCTGCGTCCACAGCCAGTGAGCACACCTCACCCACCACCAGCAGGTCGCCACCACACACCCCCTCCCAAACGTGGAAGGGGCCGTCCGAAGAGGAAACAGATCTCCCGGGAGGACTTCGCACGCTCCAGTCGCAAGTGAGGCAGCCAGCCAGCCTTCCGCCAGCCTTCCTTGACCAGCCACTGCATTGACTTGCTCTACGATCCCACTCCACACAGCCATCTGGATGGCATGTGTGTGTTGGACTATGGACATAGAACCAGTGGGTACACCCTGATCATCACGCAGCCATGACCGACAGCTCATTGTCACTGCACGCACCACTTTTGTCATCACCTTACACACAATCACATGTCACAGTTTGTAATAAATGCACCTTTTTCACTAACTGCTGTTTGTGCCCTGTGTTTTATTTGTACGGAATACAACGGCCACCTTGGGCGGGAAGGCACCTGATGCGTGGCATGGCAATGGAATCCGGAGGACCTGTAGGGACCTAGGGGTGGGAGACAGAACAGGAGCACATTCAATGAGTGTGTCACACACCCATCACACAGTACATGTCAACAACTACAAGCAATGTACACACATCGCACAGAGCAATAGGGCACAATGCCACAGTCACCAACAGTGGCATACTACCCTGGCCATGGAGCGTTGACACACTGCACGCAGTGAACATACGGCCACCCTGACACAGCACACACACACCTGCACAGATACAGACACATCATCCGTCGTACATGGACACTCACCGTCAAGTGAAGTAGCGGGCGATGAGCTGCTGGCGCACATTCCCAGCTTCCTCCTCTCCGCTGTCCACCTCACTCGAGCTGTCCTGGTCTGCGGGCTGGGGCCCTGGTTGATCTCCGTCATCCACAATGAGGGGGATCTGCTTCCGAATGGCCAGATTGTGCAGCATGCAGCACGCCACCACTATCTGGCACACCTTCTGTGGGGAGTACGCCAGTGCACTCCCGGTGCGGTCCAGGCACCTGAACCTGGACTTGAGGAGGCCAAAGGTACGCTCGACCACACGTCTGGTCCTCCCATGTGCCTCATTGTATCGATCGTCTGCTGGGGTGCGAGGATTCCTCAATGGACTGAGCAGCCATGCCCCATTCGGATACGCAGAGTCACCTGGGTGTGAGGGACACAGAGAACCATTGCTATTCCAACTGGACAGGGGACAGCATCGCACAACCAGCACGCTACACCACTCCACATACTCACCGACAATACAGCCACGATCCTGTTGCAGATTGGCCATCAGTCGTGGCAAGATGCTGTTGCGCATTATGTGTGCGTCATGTGCCGAGCCTGGAAACTTGGCACACAAGTGGGTGATCACCATGTCCGCAAGGCACACCACTTGCACATTCAGGGAGTGCGTGTGCTTCCTGTTGCGGTACAGGTGCTCAGTGGCCTGTGGTGGAACAAGGCCAACATGTGTGCAGTCAATGGCTCCCACGACGTGTGGGATTCTGCCAAGGGCATAGAATGCACCCTTCACTGCCGCCAATTCACGAGCCCTGGGGAATCTGATGTACCTGTTCCGGTACAGCATCATGGCTGCCAGTACATCCCTCAGCACCTTGCTGAACATGGGCTGGGACATCCCTCCTCCACTGCCCACTGTGTGCTGGAATGACCCAGTGGCGAAGAAATGCATGGCGGCCATCACCTTAGCCGTGGGGGTGACAGCAGTCGGATACACCCTGCGGGGACGGAGATGGGGCTCTAACATGGCACACAGTCGATGCAGGGTTGGCCTGTCCAGCCGAAACTTCCTGATTACCTCTGTATCGTCCATGTCCGCCAGCAATTGGTATGGGCGGTCAATGTTCGGTCTCCGCCTGGGTTAAATGGCAGAGGACACATGTCAGAGCAACACGGCACATAGCAATTTCGCATACACATCACTGACATGACTGAGCAAGCACATGAGCCACAGCCCAGATGTCAAGCTGGGACGGCACGGCCACAATACACTTACACAGGTCTCCCAACAATGGCAATGGCAAGTGAGACATACCACTGCCATGTGCATGCATGCATGCATCTAGGCCCCAATGACTTGCGGGGCGTGCTGATGGGGACTGACTGCATATTCGTCAAGCGGCAACGCCACGGCAACATGAGTGTCTGCTGAGCATGGAACTGCTTCCGAGGCTGGATGAGTATGGCACACGCACGACGACGATGTGGGCACGGGCTGAGCGGCCAATACAAGTGGGACCTGTGGCACGAGGGGATATGAGACAGTAGTAGGTGTCAGCACTGCACCCTATGTACAGCACTGTACGGATCACAGCTCCCGAAACATTGACTGGTGTCCACATTGACAGCCCCATGCCAAGACGGCTGTGTGCTTGCAGTCACACGTCACAGGTGAGAGGTTACATTGCACGTGCCAGGTGGCAGACGTACATAGTGGGAGCTGGCATGTGTGTGCATGTGTCTCCTGTTCAGGATCCACCAGATGGGCGCTGACTCTGTACTGACCATTGGACACAGCATGTTCCGTGGAAGGCTTGTGTGTGTGGGATGGTGGCACTGGATGTGCCTCCGTTGGGTGGGGGGCCATGCACAGGGCGGGTACGTCGATGATTGCGCATTGTTGGTCACGGTGGGTGCACCAACTAAGATGTGTTGCCCTGTGTTCAATTCCTATGTCCGCATGATGATGGACTGTGGATGTGGGCAGACTACACATTGGTCGATGTGCTGTCTATATGCATGTGCCTTCACACCAGGCACAGCTGCCCCTGCACATGTGACCCCTGCTGGACTCGCTGCTGGGTCTGTGGAGCTGATGCACCTTCTGCGCGTGGGGCGGACAGCTCTCCTCACTTCCCTCATTGCGCATGTCATGTCTTTGCCGCAGGTGACATGGATCATGGAGGGCCCACATGTACGCTTGGGTAGGCTACACATGATTGTTCACTGGTCGCCACCCCCAGTCAGTGTTTCGAATGGGAAGGTTGTTGTGCTGGTGGTATGTTCGATGTGGCGGATGGGCGGGCCTAGGTGCGGGCTTACATTCCGGACATGGGGGTAGTTGGATTGGCGACTAGTTGCAGTACACACGGGACACGTCTCTTCCTTTCCACATCTGGGTCATCCCTTGTACTAACTGACAGTGATACAGTCATCTTCGCCCCAGCCCTCATGTCCTCCCCTCGCCCCCAATATGCATGCTCACCTGCGAGGCTAGCGCTTGCACAGGCAGCCCCAAGCTCGCACCAGAGAGGGCAAGGAGTGTATGTGTGGGTCCAGTTGCACGAGTGGGCTGTCTCAGGGTATGATGTGTGGCGGGACGCCGTCCACCTGCGTGGTGCCCCAAATGGAGACCCGGCCTGCATGGACTATGCATCACAGTCTTCGCCTTCCGGATCCGCCACCTGCGACACCCAGTGGCTGTGGCTGCCCTTGCGGCCAGGCCGCGTCCGTCTGTGGCTGATGGCCCACACATTCACTCTTTGGCCTCTCTGGGGAGGGCTCGGGGTGGTGGCGCACGCGCTTGCACTTAGTCGCAATGGCATGTGGCGTGGTTGGTATGATGGGCAATGGATGGGATGGTGCGAGCCACCTCCTGTGACGTCAGTGCTGCTCGTGCTGTGGTGCGTCCCCCTACACTTCCATGTGACTTGTGCCATGCTAGACGTTGAGGTTCTATTGCCTGCGTGATATGACCAGTAGGAGCGCGAGGAGACCTCTCACACACCATGCTCCACTGCCATCCCGTGCCCTGTATCGCCTGTGCGGATTGACTATGTTGGGGTTACACCTGGTCGACTGGGGCTGTGTGTGCCTTGTCAAGGGGCATGGCGGGCGCACAACAGGATCCAGCTTGTCCACAGAGGGTGGGCTGAGGTGCGCCTGGTACCGCTTTGTACGTGTGCCCGGCTGCTGTGCACACACGTGTTCACTCCCCCCCGACAGGTGTCCTCTCACAATGCCCTGGGAAGCGGTGGTGTACTGTTCATGACCCCTCCCAACACGGCGTGCTCCAACTTGTCATGTGCGCATCTACCCGTCGCACCCACCCACCTGAGCACTGCGTCCATACGACTTCACACGACACATGTGTGTCTTCCACAGTAGTGCTACTCATTTGCGTTGACATCCAATACCAGTGGACTACATGGTCATGTCACGACTGCCGTGTACTTCACATACTCTCATCCTCTCTCATTCGTACTTGTGAAATGAGTCAGCGGAGACAGTTTTGGTTTCAAACATTATATTGAGTCTTCTGTCCTCTGTGATGCAGTATAGTGGACACTACTGGCAGCGGGATACATGTTGAGGATATACTGAGCATGATTACAAATGGGATAGGGTGTGGGGTTACATCTGCTTGGCCGAGGCTGTGCTAATGTACATTTACGTATAGCTGCGGAGCTGCGGACTTTGACACAGACGGTATACATGTAGCCTACCAGACCGCTCGGCATCATGGGCACAGTCCATCTCAGTTCCATGTGACAGGTTTGCTGCGGTTGCTCCTCATGCACGCGTGCATGTGAGATGACATCAGGGCATGGGCTTGCGTGCATGCAGCGGCGTGCCACTTGTTGTTGCACTGTGGTGGTTACTGGACATGTCACAGTCACTGGGGTCGTGTTGTTGTTGTATGCACTTGTCGTCCATGCAAAGGTCCTGGTATGGGATTCCCGGGGCGGGGGTGGGAGGGTGCAGCACCCACAGACTCCAGGCGACCTATTCATGTCCACTGAGCGGTGTGTGTGTCCATGTGCGCTGGATCCATGTCGTGTCCTGGTTGTTCGTGCAGTTCCGTCCATGTGGGTGCGATACACAGAGCCCATGCCACTGCCTCCCACGATGCATGCGGTGTTCCTGGATGTGATGGGGAACAGTGTGCATGTCCCGGTCATATCCGATGTCATGGCGATGTCGTTGATGGTGTGGTTACAGTTGCCGGTCGTTTGGTATGGCTGTTGTGGTGGTGACTGGCCAGTCCGTGCGGAAGCTGAGCATGGGTGCGGGGTTGGACTTCATAGGTCACTCGGGGAACCTGCGTTGTGGTCCGACGTATTTACAGGTTGTCAGGTATGCGATGCCGTCCAGCAGGGCTTCCATGTCATTGGTGGTGTACATGTTTGCCAGCCAATGAAGCGGATGGTGGCTCTCAAGGTGTTGTTCGTAAGTTGTCCCTTGGAGGACCATGATGGGGCATGCTGGGTGACATTCGATGTAGCTGTTCTCGATGATCCGTCGTGTGGAGGCACAGTGGTCCCATTTCAGTGCGGGTGCGATGTTGGCCACATACGCCATGCCCCCATAGGCAGAGCAGGCCCTGTCGTGTGCGTCCAGAGGGAGGAGTAGTGGTAGCAGGTCCGCCTTCAGACATGCCGGGTTGGAGAGGCATATCTCGACGGGATGCTGGTAGGGACACCTCCGACAGTAGAAGACGGGCATGACGCAGCTGAACAATGTGATGCGGTAAGTCAGTCGGTAACTTACGTTCAGCAGGGACAGGAGATCGCATCCCAATGTATGTATCGTGTTGGTTTTGTACAGCTTGAGCTGTTCGGCGTAGTTGGGTAGGTGTGTTGCGGTTGCCATTTCGCAGCGGTTCGTTGAGGTGGCGTGCTCCGGCTGTGTGTGCAGTCTGCAATGTGCACGCTCCGGGGTTGCTGTGAGCTCTGTGTAGTCGTAGGGAGACAGGACTTGTGTTCTGTTGGCTTGTTTGGAGGACACGGGCCCTCTTCCCACATGCTTTTCAGACAGTTCAAGGTCAGTGCTGTGTGACTCCTTCCAATTAACTTGCATGTGGCCGACATGGGGGAGTGTTTTCTTCTTTCTTCCCCGTCCGTTGTGTGCTTCTGTGATATGCGCTATCTGTTATGTTATGTTAATTGATTTTGTAATGCGCGTAGCTACCCAAAAAGGGTTTCCCAGCGCAGACCGTGAGGAACCAACAAATAAAAAAAGAGTAAGTACTATTGGTTAAACAGCCAAGCTTTCACTAATTTACGAAATTTTAAGTGAAGTGTTTCTTTGTGGATCGCTATGGGAAGAGAGTTCCACAAGAGAGGACCAAGATAGGAAAAGAACGGCCTCCCATTCTTGTGAGTTTGATCCTGGGAACCATGAATAATTCCTGTGTCGTAGAGCGTAACAGTCGAGAGGGCTGATAATGGCTAACCAGATTTTGCAGGTATTGAGGGGCAGTCCCAATCTTAATCTTAAACATATAATCCAGGGCTTTAAACTTAGTCCGACTTTCCACTCTAAGCCAATGTAAATCTCTCAAAGCATTGGAGATTGAGGTCATTCTAGGGATTTTATAAAGTAACCTAGCGGCGGAATTCTGCACCACTTGGAGCTTGCGTAGCACATCTTTATTTGCTCCCAAAAGAAGAATATTTCCATAGTCCAGTCTAGATGTAACAAGCGCCTGGACTACCGTCCTTTGAGTAGCATTGGGGAGCATCCAAATGATTTTCTTCAACCATTTTAAAATGGTGAAGCAGGTGGCTGCAGTTTTTACCGCATGTTGTTTCATGGATAATTTATTATCCATAATGAATCCCAAATTACGGGCTTGAGCGGTGGGCGAGGGTAAGGGTCCCATTTCGCTGGGCCAATGTTGGGGCCCCAAAGGTCCTGATCTTTTCCAAAAATAAGGACCACCGTTTTTTCACCATTTAGCTTGAGCAAATTAGCTCTCATCCAAGATGCAATGTTGCTCAAGCCCATTTGGAGAGTTGAGGGGCCTTGCACATTTCCCGCAGATAGGGAAAAAATTATTTGGGTGTCATCAGCGTAAGAAAAAGAGACAACCCAGCCTCCTCTGCAATCGCAGCCAAAGGTTGTAAATAGATATTGAACAGAAGGGGACTTAAAATTGATCCCTGAGGTACCCCATAGGGAGAGAAAAGAATTTTAGAAGAAGCACTTGATGAAAAAACTTGGAAGGTTCGTTTAGATAAAAAAGAAGTCAGCCAGCCAAGTGCTGTTCCGGTAATGCCAAGTGACTGCAAGGATTTGATTAGCACGGTATGAGAGACCGTGTCAAATGCGGCGCTCAAATCCAACAAAATGAGGGCCACCGTGTCACCAATATCTAAATGTTGGCGCAGCATTTCGGTAACGCCAAGGAGAGTCGTCTCAGTCGAGAAGCCCGCTCTGAAACCAGACTGGGAGTGGTGTAAAAGTTCGAAGATTCAATAAATTTGGATAGTTGCAAATTAACATGTTTTTCCAAAATCTTGGAAAAAATAGGAAGTAGGGAAATGGGCCTGAAATTAGATGACTGATCAGGATCAGCATTAGCCTTCTTCAGTAATGGGAGGACCATAGCATGTTTCCAATCGGGCGGAACCAAGGCCTCTTGAAGTGAGGCATTAAGTAGTTCCATAACAATTTCCAGTGAGGGCTGCTCAAGTTGTGAAAGTATAGGGGCAGGAAGAAGATCACAGGGGATCCTGATTTGATACTGCCTAAAATTTTTTGAAAGAAGTAATATCAAGGGGCACCCATTTTTCCAATTTCGTCGGAGGTACCACTGTAAAAATGGATTTAAAAGGGAAGCTAACTGAATCGGCACCAAAGGCCCAGTTTTATCCAGTGTCTGATATATTTGCTCCACTTTACTTATAAAAAAATTGGCAAGAGTATTACATTGAAATTCATTTAGAATAGGAGAAGTAGGCTGCGTATCCGAGCCAGCCAATTTTTTCACCATTCACTATCTGCCGTGTGGTCGGTCTCCTCGGCATGCCTGTGTTGGTCTATTCTTGGACAATGGCTGTATTCACCGGCTTCTGTCGTGGGGCTGTGGTTTCGGAGTTGGAATGGAAGGTCATTCAGTGCTGTCTGCTCTCCCTTGTGTGGGCGGCTGGCTGCCTTTCCGCTCTGCGTTGGGCCTTGTGTGTGGATGTTATTCTTGGGCCACCTGTTGTCGGTCCCCGGGCTCTTTGGTGTTCCGTTTCATGTGTCTTGTTCATATGTGCAGGGTGGTATGGGTTTTTCAGTGTGGTACTGGCGTTCCTCTTCCCGAAGGGGCCCTGCTTCTCCTAGTTGGTGTTGCCGCCGCTGTGTGCTTCGCCATGTTTGTTACACTGGGGTGTGTCCTGCTGTTGCGTGACTTCACTGACATGTGTGCGTCGGTTGTGTGGCGTTGGGTGTTGTCCGTGAATTGGGCGTTGGGGACATGTCTGTGGCAGGCCTGTCACGTGTCATGTGCGTTCGGGGTGGGGCTGATGTGTGTGCTGCTTGGTTGTGTCCCTGTGTCTGTGTGCGACGCATGCATGGCGCTGCGGTTGGCCTCTGCGTTGTGCGCATGTGTGGCGGCGTCATCGGCGCTTTGTGGCCGTGACGGGGTGGTTGGTTCCTAGTCCCAGGTGGTGTGTACACATGTGTTCCGCGATGTTAGGATTTGGCCTGTGTGTCATATGTGGATGCAATGGTGGATGTGTAGTGTACACGCGCTGGTGGGGGTTGTCCGCTTTTTCCGCCCTTGCACTGTGTGCGCTGTTTACGTGCACTTGTTGTGTGTGTGCCTACCTGCGTCTCCGCGGTACGTTGCGTCCTTGGTGGTGCATCAGCAGAAGCATGGGAAGGGCCTGCAGTGCTGGATTCATGCCCGGGGTGCCGCTTCTTCGTTGTCCGTGCTCTGCGTCCGTGTTACCGCCTCTCTTTCACGTGCGGTGTCTCTTAGCCGTGGGAGCCGTTTGTTTGCGGCATCGTAATTTATGCGCCGGGCGGCACGTGTTTCGCCGGACGGTGTGTGTCAGTTAGGCTGCGCCGCTACGTGTACGGGCGCACTTTGATGGCGGACGGTGTTTCTGGCTTGCCGGCGGTGTTTGGCCTACTTTTCGCATCGTAATTGTGCGGGCGTGTGGACTGCTGCGTGCCGGCGGTAACTGGTGGTTTTTGCATCCGCCAGCACGGCGGTTGTGCTTCCGCCCGCCATCGTAATGTGCCCCTATATTTTGGTATTCGATATTTTTGTAATGTTGTATGTTATAAAAATTTAAACGATATTTAATGTAACGATATTTAGCATTTCGATATTGTGGTAAACGATATTTTTTATTTACGATATTGTGTACTCGATATTTTTGTAATATTATAAATAAGTATAGGTAGTAGATATTATTGTAGTCGATATTTAGACGCCGATATTTTGTATATTCGATATTTTTGTAGTCGATATTATGTCAGTGATCCGTTTGAGCCACCTGCAATTTGAAGGTCTCACGGGCTGATGTGAGAGCGCCTTCTTGTAGAAACAAAGGCGCTTTCAGCCTGCTTAACTCCTTGAAGTATGCTTTCATAGTGGGAATGTGAGGCCACAACTAACTATCAACATTCACATATGGGGGAGTGAACAGTACATTGCTACAGCAAGTGACTCGTTGTGAAACTGTTACTGTATACGGGAGGCCTGCCCATAAACCGCAGCTGTTTGTGTTATAAGGATTAGATGACTTCCGTAAAAAAAGGAGATTTAGCGTGGAACTGTTGGCTGGGACTGGTGTCCATCTATGAAAACAGGCAAAAAACAACAATGATACCTTACAAGCACTTGTCTTACTGACCACAACAATGTCCCCAAATGACATTTAACAGGATGTGTTTGGAGGCTCGCTCTTGTTGGCACACTGCTAAGGGTTACATTGTGCAGCGCTGTGTGAGTTTTTACCAGTTATGTCATGTCCATGTTGATGGTAGTAGGGGGATGGTAGGACACTGCTTCACCTCCCAGCACAGTTCACCCCTAGGCATCCGGGTAAATGCACTGAAGTTAAAATTGCTTACTTGAAATGTAGCTGAAGTGTTTCACCAAAGTTGGACAGGGAGAGGCACAGAGACCTGAGAGGATTGTGGCAGCTTTCTCAGCTGACAACGATTTTTAGTTCCTTATCTCTACTGATGAAGGATAATATCCAGGAACACATGTGACTAGAGATTCACAGCACTAATCTGCAACAACCTTGGTGAAACACTTCGCCTGAAAGTCAAGTAAGCATTTCAAATGAAGTGCATTTACCATGCTGCTAAGTGTTGAACTGTGCTGGGAGGTGAAGTACTGTGCTCCCATCCCCCTTCTGTCCATGGTGATGGTGTTGTCCAGTGTGATCTATAATGCTTCTTGTACAGTGTTGCCTAGTGCTGTGCCTTAGCTGTCATGCCATCATATGTCAACACAATGTTATTTTCTTGTGTCGTTCTAGGTTCCTCCGCTCTCTCAATGGATTGTAGCATTCAAATCTTGTGATACATTGCAATGTGAGTTAACATGCAAATTACTATGACAAACATGGTACTGACACAAAGGCATATTGGTGTGAATTGTGTTTATTTAGACATGAGTGACAGGTGAGGGATGAAGTTGAAAGTGCTGGTACATGGATACTCAGGGTAGAACACACAATGGTGGAATTCCACAGTCCAACAGAACACTCCCATCATTGTGGCAATGTGGGATCGGATGTACAACAAAGTCAATGCTCTGTGCAACACTGGTGACATCAACGGTGGCTCATAGAACTTGTTTTGGAAGCTGCTTTACCACGTGATCCTCTGGTGGTCTTTCTCAGACATCCCCTCTGCGGTTTAGCAGGGGGGGAAAACCTGCTGCATGCTCAGAGGTGTCTGAGGAGTCTGTGCCTTCTGTCTCACCCCTCCCTGTGGCCGCTGTTGAGGTGTGGTGAGTATCATCAGGCTGGCCACTGGGAGGGGGTGTCGCTATTTGAGCAGCAAGGATGTCCCTCAGAACACCCACAAGCTGGCCCATGTACTCCACAAGTTGTCCCAAGCGTGTGTCCATGGAGCTTTGCAGCAGGCGGAGTTCCCGCAGTTCTTCCACAAACTGGCCCATCTGTCCCTGGTTTTGTTGGTATGCACTTAGGACTGTGTTGACGGTGGCCAGGGCCTCAGTCTCAGTGTCCTCCTGTGACTGTCCCCCAGTTGCCCTCCCACCTGCCCTGCAGACACGGACCTGTGGCATTGCCTGTCGACGCCCCCGCACACTGTCCCCAGCGTTTCCAGGCTGGCTGGTGGTATTGTTGGCAACAGCCACGGGGACAGTGTTGGAGGCAGCGGTAGTGAGGTTGGAGGTGGCTGCCGCAAAGGTCGTTGTTGCAGGGGTCAGCGTTGTTGCTGCTGTTGTGGGAGTCGTGGTGGTGGTGGGGACAGTGAGGCCCTGAGACTAATCTTGCACGGCCACGCCCGAGGGGCCAGGTTGGTCCTCCTTGTGCAAGAAACTGAGAGAATCAGCATCCGAGAGGTCACCTTCATGGAGGGGAGACTGGCTTGGCTCGTTGGTCACAGTTCCGCCTGGTGTTGATAGTGAATCACCTGTTGAACCGCGGTTATATTGTCAGCATATTCAGTACACAGAACACCTTTGATGTTCATGTTTTGCACATTTCATTTGAGATGACATGACTTCTGACATTGACATTACTTGGCATTCATAACAGTTTGTCAGCAGTTGAGCATGATGTAGAGGTACATACATTGTTCGTTAGCAATGTGACAAGGCGAAAGCAACAATTTCATATGTAGAGATATTGTATTTACAAGGACATGTCCTCTGGTAGCAACTTGTTGCTTATCCACTTCAGTTTATGCTAGGATATTTGTGACTTTTCTATGAGTATCTATCTAGTATGCTGCAAATCCTAGATTTCTGTTGTGCTTTTGTACTGACCTCCTGTGTTTAGTGATGTGTGACTGAGTCTCCATGCATGTGTTGTTTTGATGTGAGCCTTTATGCTTTGAGACAATGTGACTTGTACATTGGATTTTGGCCATTGCGATTCAGGGATTTGCTTTGCAGTTACATGTGACTTCATCAATGACACTGTGATTCATGTGACCTCTCAATGGTATTATCTGTGTGTGCACTGGCTACAACTTATGGAGCTTTACAGGGTTGGCTGACAAGTGTGGGATGTGGTGGTCATGTAGCTCCATGCTGTTTGGGAGGGAGTACAGGGTGCATGAGCTGACTACCTCCCTGTTAAGTGAAGCAGAGGAGGGTGATGGCTGCCACATGGCTGCGGGGTGGGGAGGGTGCTCCATGCTGTTTGGGAGGGAGTACAGAGGGCCTTGTGGGAATTGTGGTCTTGCAGTCAGGTCTCAACAACCCCCTCCCCAGTGAGATGGCTACCTACCTGTTAGGAGGCACTGTTGACGGTGATGGCTGACACATGGCTGTGGGGTGGGGAGAGTGCTCCATGTTGTTTGGGAGGGAGGCCAGGGTGCATGAGCTGACTACCTACCTGTTAGGTGAGTCAGTGTGAGAAAATGCTAGCCTTGTGAGACATTCATATTGAAAGCATGCATTCTACATGAGTTTGATTTGGTCTGGCAATTGAGGCTCACTTGTTGTGCACCACAGTACATTATAGTGGGATGTGATCATTTTGTTTGTACTTACCAGCCTCCGCTCCCCCCTAAATTCCGGTGAGACTCTCAGGATGCAGTATGGCAAGCACCTTCTCCTCCCATTTGGTGAATGTTAGTGGTGGAATGGGAGGGCCGCCACCAGTTCTTTGGGCCGCCTCGTGGTTCCTCTGTGCCCGAGCCTTGACCTGGGCCTTGAGGTCGGTCCTCCGCCTTTTGATGTCACGCAGTGTGCGTAGGGTGGTCCCTACTTCATTGACTTTGTTGTAGATTCTAGTCCACATCTGATTTTTGCGCACAATGGATGTCTGTTGGACCAGGTTCCCATACAAATGTGGTTCTACCCTGATTATCTCATCTACAAGCGCTTTCAAATCTGTGTCTGAGAATTTTGGCATTTTGGGATTGGCCATGGTGCAAATGATTGAAAGGTGCAGGGTGTAAGGTGGTGATGAGGATGTGTGAGGTCTGTCAAGTGTGAGGATGTGAAGTGGTGGTGTGTGGAGTTGTGTGGGTGTGATGGTGTGCTGTGTTGTGTGCCAAAATGGTGTCCTGTCTCTCTGTGTCTCTGCCTCTCTCTGTGCCTATTTTGCAAAGGATGCTGGTCCAGGCAGGGATTGGTTTAAAAACTGTGGTATGTGGGTGTGTCCACATGAGTGATGACCACCAGGTGTATCTTCCATGCTGACCATGGCTTTCATTTCAGGAATGCATTTGTGATGTGCCATTGGTGCGTGTCTGAAGTTATTGAGGGCTGCGGATAATACAGGCATACTTTGAGCATTGTAGTGAAGTTTGTACCGTCTGCCATTCATTTGGCCTGAGCGTGACTGCGGTGGTCGGAACAGCCATGATCGTTACACCAGCTTCGCTTTCTCATTGTAATTAGCCATCCAGTCATTCCGCGGGAGGTGCAGCCTTTTTGGTCCATTGATCAGCTTTCCCCGACCACAGCGGTCGGATTTGCAGCTTTTCCGACCGTGGCGGACGGACTTTTGTGGATTCCGTCCACCGCGGACGGACTTTACGTGCTTTCCATCGTGATTCGTAATATGACCGGCGGAAATGCAGCTGTACAATTGGAAGGTTTTTTCCCGCAGGTACGGCGGTCGGAGGGATTTTCTGTCCATCATCGTAATGAGCCCTAAGTGTAGAATATGCAACAAATAGCAGCTTTGCATATCAAATAAAAAAACTAATAGCACTAGCATACATACCAATTACTGACGTATCCGAGCACTACAATTTATTAATTGAAAGTCCCTACTACCAACAAAATGAGCAAAAACTATGGGGCATATTACTAAGGTCCGGCGATAATTATCGCTCAGCGCGCTTAGCGCGAGGATAACTATCGCCGGACTAACGCTGAATTTTATCACTGAGATAGCGTGCTATCAGCAACGCTCATCTCAACAGTGATAAAATTGCAAGCGCTAACTGCCAAATGTGCGATTATCGCTGGAAATCCAGCGATAATCACACAACTTTTGGCGATAGCTTGCTGATAGGGCAGGACAGACTCAGCCATGATATCCACCTTCCATTGGATATCATGGCTAAGTCATACTGAGAGCAGGCGTTAGAAAAGTAGCGCTAACCGCGGTTAGCGCTACTTTTCTAATCGCTCTGCATGTTCGCCTGCAGCTTGATAATAGGAGAAATGTCGGTTAGCGACATTTCTCCTGTTATCCTGGGAAGGAACGCCCACTTTGCATCTCATTAGAGATGCAGAGCGAGGCGTGGGGAAAACGGGTGCTAACATGCGTTAATGCATGTTAGCACCCGCCTTGGTAATAGGGCGGTAATATTATCTCTGCTTTTTTGGCTCTTAAAGCCAAAAAAGCGGAGATAATGGCCCTTGCTAATATGCCCCTAAGTCCCCTACTTGACTACTTTGAGGATACCTGGGTAGGAAGGCTACACAGATCTGGACACAGAAGACAGCCTAAATACCACATTCCATGGTGGAATGAATATAACAGTACCCTAAACAAAGAAGCCAAAACTAATAATGCTGTGGAAGGATGGCATAACGCCTTCCAAGCCACAACAGGAAGAACTACACCCACTCTACATAAACTATTACAATCTATCCAAAAAGAACAAAGCTACCAACAACTAAGAATGGACCAGTCTATAACACAACTAGGCCCAAAACTAACAAAGCAAACTAAACAAATGTTTGAGTACTTACAATAGAAAGTAAGACTCTACCCAACAACTAAAGGACTAGAGTATCTTGAAACAATAGCTAAAAGCCTACTTTAATTAAATGTACCTCAAAAACCACAAAACAAGTAATCTAAAAACAGTCAAATAAATATTATTTTTAACTCCAAAAATATAATTATTTTGTCGAATATTCTAATTAATATTTAAAAAATAAATTGACATTATAATTATATTTTATATAACATAAATAACAATAACAATTACATTATAAACATTTCCCTCCCACTATAAATAATTTAAAATTACTTACTGTTTTCGTAGCTGAAGAACGGTAATCCAAACTGCCATAAACAAATCCACAGTTGGTTAAAATCCCAATAAGTAAAAAAATAAACCCCATAAAATGGAAAAATACAACTGTAGAAAAAGTAATTAATCAGGAATGGGTCCACCAACGATAAACCATAAAAATCCCGAAAAATAGATTTAAAAAAAGAATCGCTCCAGGAAAACTCGAAAAATTAAGGAAGTGTAAAATAATTATTAGTTTACTAAAACTAATACACACTTCCTTAAAAAAAAACACATTCTTCTCCCCACGATAACTTCCAATCGACAATAACCTGTTAGGAAATAAAACAATCCCTCCCGCACAAATACACATATACATTATATTATTAGAAATAAATACAACACTAACATCAAACTTTAAACAAAATTACACATATCTATCAAACACTAACACCGACCGTTAAACAAACCAACCGCATTTCGCATACTTAGGGCCCGATTCTGATGCGGGTAGGAAATCTTCCCGATCTAATTGGTTTGGAAATGGTTTCCGACCGATCGGGAGAGTCCGACCGACCGAGTATGATGCATCCGGATGCTTCCAGATACGATTTGTTTGGACTCCCCATGACTTCTATGGGAGCCTATGTTCATAACCGCATCGTAATCTGGCCCTCGGTTGGGCAGACACGTTCCCGATCCGATTCGGAAGGAGCAAATGCCATTAGGAGGCCTTCCTAACCGCATCGGAATCGGGCCCTAGGTGGGAATGCTTTCCTAACCACATCGGAATCAGGCCCTTATAAGTTAAACATATAACTCACCAAAAACTGAAAAACCTAACACTACATACACTATATAGTACGGCACTACCTTCAAATTAACCCTAAATTAAAGTTTAAATAAAGAAAATTAAACTTACCTTAACCGATGCGACGCAGCTTCCAACCGTGAGCTTCTCCCCTCAGAAATGACCTAAAAGAAAACCGATAGCTTACAAAATACAAGTTTAGTTAAAAAATGGCTGCCTTAAATAATATTTATATTTTTCTTTATTAAAACTATTATACATTACAAATGCAGTACTGTAAATTTTTATAAAAATACTACAAAACAATAGTAATGTATAAAAAATGTTTGAGATATTATTTCTAATGTAAAATTATAATAATAAATATTGTTAAAAAATGTATATTTATTAATATAATTAAAAATATACATGTAATGTACAATGTACATTAAAAATCTGTACTATTTTTAAGTAATGTGAAAAAATGTATTAATGTCATGAAAAATGTTTGTGTTTGCAAAAATACTTTTTTTTTTTTAAACAGATTTTATTGATTTTTCAGTTGACATCCCTAAACATCTTACAAATATGATTGGGATTGTGCATGAGCCCCAACCCACGTCCTAGAGCGGTTAAACAAACCCCAGCATTTCCAGCTGCAATTGTCCAGCAGTCCCGCTAGTGATACATGAAAATGGTATTCATCGTAGCCCCGGGCTGCTTTCTAAACCACTTCCCTTTATTGTATCGTAACGCAATCTATCATTTATGAATCTCTTCAAGGCTCTTCTTCCCGTACAATGCACCTAGTAGAGTTCTATCTCACCCCACCCCACCTCAAACTCCCACCCTCCCCACCCCCCAAGCATGCCGCTTTATGATCAGATCAGCTACTTGTGGTCTACTTTGGCCGACCCAATATTGCGAAGTATGGGCCACTCCATCTAACATGAACCACTGGTGAAGCAGTGTGAGGAGTGTGTTATATCTGTCAGGCCTATTATGGGGCCAACAGTCGGTGACGCTAGATGTGTAAAGTGATCAGATGCCTGCTGTTAGAAATGGGGGTCTCTAGTTGGCAATGGCTGGCCACTGTCCAAGTAGGGACCCTTCTTCCTAAGTCAGAGTGAGAGGGCTACCCTCTTAAATACCCCTGCTCAACCCTGTGGTAACGTAGCACGAGCAGGTAGGCTTATCTCAGAGGCAGGGTGTGAAGCATTTATGACCATACACAGTAACACAGTGAGGAACACTACAAAGGACACCACACAAGTAGTTATAAAAAATAAGTATCTTTATATAAAGGCAGATTTATCACAAGACCAATAACTGTAAAAGCCACAATACTATCAAAAATAGGATAGCTGTTGAAGGGCTGTCAAAAATAGTTCAAAGGTTGCAAAAATAAGGTTCAAGTTCAAAGCAGTGGTCTCTGCGACCCTTTCTTTCACAAAGTACCTGGGTTTAGTAGCAAAACCAACAAAATGTCGCAAATAAGCTGTAGCGATGATTCTCGGCACGCGAGGCCGGCGATGCGTTGAAATCCTTGCCGCGAGGGAGGATGATGCGCCGATCTGCGTGATGTGTGCGGAGACGATGCGACAAACTTCTGCACGCTGGACCGCCGATGCGATGACTTTCTTGCCGCGTGGGAGAAGTCGATGCGGCGATCCTGTTGCGCTGTGCGATCGTGTTGCGATGCGAAGACAAGACGCTCCGCGAGGGAGCGACGAATTCGGTGCGATGCGATCGAAGCGGTGGACGCGACGGCGTCCGCAATGCGATGTCTCGAAGCGATGATTTCTTTAAGGGTTGCGAGTGCGCGGCGACAGCAGCGCAATGATCTTTCCAGCGCGTCTCGGCTGCAGCGGCTCGCAAAGGGGCGTCAGCGATGGTTTCCTGTTGCGGGCCCTCGGCGGCAGTAGCGCGATGATTTTCCCAGCGCTCTCGACTGCAGCGGCCCGCAAAGATGCGTTAGCGTCGATTTCCCACACTCTCTTCTCTGATGCAAACCAGAGGCCCTGGAACTCACAGGAGCCTCATCAGCAGATAGCAGTCCTCGCAGGGAGGAAGCAGGAGGTTGGTGGTGGAGTCTGATGTGCCTGAGACTCCAGCAGGAGGCTAGCTCTTTTCCTAGCCCTTGGGTAATTGCTTGTAACAAAAATAAAAGTTCTCTCAAGAGTTCCTTTTCCTCTTCTTCAAGGTCCAGTGGTCACTGCTGCAGGCCAGTGCAAGAAACAACACACAAGCACAGGGACAGTCACTTCCTGCAGATTCCTCCAGTGGCACGGACAGAGTTTCCTCTCCAGATCCAAAAGCAATACAAAAAGTAGGGGGTTTGAGCACAGATATTTATACCCCAAAAGCCTTTGTTCTTAGAAGCTACCAGTCACTGAACCTAGCCAGAACCAGTTCTGCTCAGGCCTGGAGCACTTTGTTTACCAGGCTGCATCCTTCCTTTCAGAAAGAGGGGTCTGCTAGCAGACACACAGTGGGAGGTGGAGCCAGCATTCACCTTGCCAGGCACAGCCCTATTCAGGTCAAGGAGCCACCCCTCCCCACACTCTAAATGCAGATCTCTCTATTCAACCCAGGTCTGACTCAGCCTGCCCTGCCCCTCTAAAACCAGACAGCCAATACACATAACGGCAGAGCACACTGGAAGGCTTAGGCAAGAAAATACCTACTTTCTAAAAGTGGTATTTTCAAACACAGAATATAAAAATAAACTTCACTAAAAGATGTATTTTAATATTCTGAGCTCAGGCATACTAAATTCGTTTTTCTACCATGTCCCTGGGGTCAGTTAGGACTATAGAATGTAATAGTCAAACTGCCCATTCTAGCCTATGAGGAACAGGTAACCTTACAGTAGTGAAAACGAAATGGGGTGTAATTCACTACCAGGACATGCTACATACACCAAGGCATGTCCTACCTTACACATACAATGCACCCTACCATAGGGGTGACTTACAGGCTGCCAAGGGAAGGTTCAGGGGCTGGGAAGTGAGTGCACTTCACAGCCAAGATGGCAGTTCTGGACTGCACACAGACACTGCAGTGGCAGGTCTGAGACACACTTTACAAGCTGCTTCTGTGGGTGGCACACATCAGTGCTGCAGGCCCACCAGCAGCATTTGGTTTACCAGCCCTGGGCACACATAGGCCACACTACTAGGGACTAACAGGTAAACCAAATAAACCAATCAGGATAAACCAATTCACATAGACATATTTACACAGGGAGCATTCGCGCTGTGACACTGAATGGCAGTGGCACAGCGCCCAGAGCATCTAACACCAGTAAAACAGAGGAGATAACAGCGAAAAATGGAAGGGAGACCCACGCCAAAGGTGCCAGGTCTAACACCCGCATTAGGGCCCTCTCCGTCAAGGCTTCCATCTCCTTTGTCAGTCGGTTGCCGCAGGAGTTCCACTAATGCCACCCATGCCCTTGCTGCCTCCATCGTCTTCTCATTCCCCGTTCTTTGGGCCAGTTGCAGTCTGAATGTCCCCTCGCATTCCGCCCACTTCACAAATTCCCTCGTCCACCTTGGCACGCTAGGGCCATTTTTCGCCTTCCAATGGCTAGTGATCTCTCTTTTAGCCAACACCAATCCCAAGTCTATGAACTTGCTAGTGACCTTGTTCCTGGCTGTGTGAGGGAACCAGTGTAGTAAGCAACATCCTGGGGTCAGTACTACTTCTCTCTCCGTTGTGGTCGCCAACGATGCAATCACCCCCTTCCAGAAATCTCCTAGGTTTGGGCAATCCCAGAACATGTGTAAAAATCCCGCACCATCCGTGTTACACCTCGGGCAGGCGGCCGAGACACCGAAAAACTCATTAATCTTACTCGGGGTGAGGTATGCCCTATGTAAAACATAGAAATGGATCAGCTGGAATCGTGCATTTCTGGAGCTCTTCCAGGCCCTTTCCACAAGTTCTCCCCAGGGTTTCTCATCTATAGCCTCACTCAAATCCCCCTCCCATTTGATGCGCAAGGCAGTCAGGGGTCGGCGTATTTCCTGCATGAGGCGCCTATATAGGCAAGTAACCGCCTTAAAGGTTCCAGCAGCTATCACTATTTATTGACAAACCATGGAAGTCTGGGGCTCTGCTATCCCCTCCTGCCAATGCTTTCGGATGGCTGCTGTTAGGGCGGCATGCAGAAGAAAATCTCCTCTTGGGAGGTCGTATCGCTCTAAAAGATCATTAAAGGGGAGCAAAGTATTGTCCTCATATAAATCTCCTATTGTGGAGATTCCTATCTCTCTCCATACTTGTAATCTGTGCCAATTCCCACCATGAGGTAATGCCTCGCATACAGCTAGCGGGATGTCCAGCGCATATGGGCATCGTATCTGCGCTCGTCTAAGTGACCTATTCCAGCACTTGCACACCGTCTTCAGATCGGAGGGGGTCGCACGATCTCTCATGGGGAGTCGCAGCAGCACTCACCTCAGATCAGATCACTACCTCCAAGGTCTCCAGCGTTCCTGAGATGCCGCGCCATCCACTTCGTGAACCACTGCACCTGCGCTGCATGATAATAGGCCTCAAAGTCTGGCACTGCAAACCCCCCTCCGCTCTAGGCCTCATCAGGGTAGTTAGCGTCACTCTCTGTCTTCCAGTGCCCCACAGAAACCCCTTGACCATTGTGTTGAGTTGAGAAAATCCATAGTGGAAGCGACCCAAAGTAATACAGGAGCCGAGGCAGCGTCACCATCTTCACTAATGCCGCCCTACGCGCTACAGACAGCGGGAGAGTCCCCAAAACTCGAAGTTGCTTTTGGTGTTGCGCCATGCTCGTCCTACATTGCCCTCCAGCAGATCTCCATGAGCATGATATATTTGAGTACCCATGTAGGGCAGACATCTATTCTCCCATGTCACATCTTCCGTTTCCGGTGGCCCAACTCTGTCCGAGTGCGTAGGGAAAAGGCACGACTTGGTCCAATTTACTCTAAGCCCTGCAACCCTCCCGGGGACACTTAAGAGGACTTTGGCTCCTCAAAGGGCTTCTCCTGAATTAGCCAGAAACATCAGGAGGTCATCTGCATAGAGCGCTATCTATTGAAGTTGCCCCATCACCTCCAACCCCTGATTATAGCAGCCTGATCTAGCGTGTGCAGCCAAAGGCTCCATTGCCAGCGCAAATAACAGGGGCGACAACGGGCAGCCTTGCCTCGTCCCTCGGCCCACCATACAGGCATCTGAAATCAGCCCTCCTGTCCTGACTCTATCAGTAGAATTTTTATATAAGAGTGCCGTCCATTCCACAATGTGTTCCCCCAACCCAAACGCCCTCATAACCCTAAAAAGATATGGCCACTCGAGGCTATCAAAAGCTTTCTCGATGTCAACTGCCAAAATGCACGCCTCCTCCTTTTGATATGTGTCCGCTTCTAGAACTCGTAAGAGCCTACGTATGTTCATCGCCGTGTTCCTGACTGGGATAAATCCCGCCTGATCGGTATGTATTAGCGTCGGCATATGCACAAGTAGGCGGCTGGCCAGTATAGGACTTAATATTTTATAATCCAAATTGAGCATAGAGAGGGGGCGATAAGCAGTGCGATCCCACGCCGGTTTGCTGGGCTTTAAAAGTAGAATGATTACCGCCTCTCTCGTTGAAGCTAGTAGACAGCCTTCCTGTTTTGCCCTACCATACAGCGCCACTAGTTGAGGAGCTAGAATATCCACATATGTCGAATAAAACTCTATTGGCAACCCATCCGTCCCCGGTGTCTTATTCCTGGCCATATGTTTAATGGCCCTACGTACGTCCCCAATCTCGATCTCTCTGCCCAGCGCCTCTGCCGCCTCCGCATCTACCCTTGGAAGCTCCACATCCCTCAGGAATCCCACCACCTCCTCTTCTCCCAGAGCGAGCCTACTATGATATAAAGCAGTGTAATATTCCAGAAACTGGGCGTTAATATCTTGTTGACTATAATAGACCTCATCTTCTCGCAGCTCGAGTATCGCCGCCCCTCTACGCGCTGGGTTGGCCAACCAAGCCAACAGCGCCCCAGATTTATCCCTCTCAGCATGAGCCCGGGCGATGTAAGCCTTGTAATCAAAGCAACGCAGCCTTTCTACTTGTGTTGCCAAGTACTCTCGAGCCGCGAGAAGGTCCGCTTGTTTGTCCATTCTCTCCGGCCTATCCTTTTCCACCTCTCGGAGCCGTTGTTCCGCTCTTTGTACCTCGTGGAGAAGGACCTTCCGTACTCCCACCACTTCCCCAATACAGCGACCCCTTATAACAGTTTTAAAGGCATCCCATTCGATCAGAGGGCTTGTCGCTGTATTGGCATTGTCTAAAAAGTAATTCTCGATAGCGGAACCTACTGTGGCCCGGAACACCTGATCTTCCAATGCCTCTGGTCTTAAGCACCAAACAGGTATTTTAGGTCTAACACGCACCCAATCTAATGTTACTAGCAGCGGGTTATGATCGGAAATCGTTCTGGTCAGGTATTCACTTAGTCTAACCCCCCCATGCACATCTGGAGAGCACAGGATTGCGTCTAACCTAACATGCAGTTCGTGTAATACGGAAAAATAAGAATAATCCCTTTCCACCGGATGTTCGGCCCTCCAAGTCTCAGTCAACCGCCAGCGTTGCTACCAATCGCACCTGGCCTCTGCAATTCTATGTATGGGAGCGTCACGGAGTGGCGGGTGAGATCGGTCCAAACCAACGTCAGTAATACAGTTGAAGTCACCCCCCAACAGTACCGATCCTGTCAATACTGATGCTAACGTCCGTGAGAGCTGCGCTAGAAATGTAGGCTGGTCTACGTTAGGGGCATATAGACTCCCAATCATTATGTCCCTGCCGTCTAGCCGCCCCGAGAGCACCACAAACCTGCCCTTCGGATCTATTATTTGCCTGGTACACTGAAAAGGAACTCCCGCCCGCACCCAGACCAGAGTTCCCCTGGCGAAGGCCAAGTAAGCAGTATAAAACACCTGCCCCCTCCACCTTCGCTGTAACGCAGCCCCTTCCTTCTACGATAAGTGAGTCTCCTGCAAAAGGGCGATCTGCACCCCTCTCCTGACCAGGTATGCATGTATATTATGGCGGCGCAACATAGTGTGCATCCCCCTAATGTTCCAAGATATACATTTAAGACCTATGGTGGGTCTCATTGTACCAGTCGTGTCGTATCCTTAGCAGTTCCCCTTAAAGTGACATGCCTGGCCCCAAACAAAAACCCCTTAACAATAAGAACCCCCCAACTCCCCCTCCCCAGGACAGGCACAAACAAACAAGTTCCCATCCAAACTGGAACGTGTGAACAGAAATTCACTGAAAGTGGCAGGGCGTAAGCTGACCCTACTGGACCCAGATCTCCTCCAGGCCCTCTCCCCCAACATCTTGATTCAGCTGACAAGCCCAGTATCCATACCAGTGTCATCAGGCGGCTGTTATGATGCCTGAGTCGCAGCAGATGCCAACCCCCATTACACTAAGACCCTCTTACATACGACCTGGGGTGTTGTCATCAGGCTATTTCATCCGCTGTTTGAGGAGTGATGTCCAGGAGGTCAGTGTCAGAGTCCTCGTTTGCGCTGCCTGGTTGCAAACTTTCGGATCTGTCCATGTTGGGGCCGCTGTTGGTCGAACTCGGGGTAGCGCTTCCATGACTAAGCTCCGCAATTGCCTGCAAAGCTTTATGCCGCTCCAGTCGGCGTTCTTTAGGTGAAGGAGCTCTCGGAGCCTGCTGAGAGGTGGCCAGTGTCCGCTGGGTCAGGTCCGGTGATGGAGTGCGAACCTCTCTGCTCTGACGAGTTTCTAACCATTCCCATGCCTCTTGTGGGGTAGTGAAGAAATGTGTCTATGATTTGTCGATCACCCGGAGGCGCACCGGGAATAGCATGGAATATGGAATTTGCAATTGTCGCAGTTTCCGCTTGATGGCCATAAATGAAGCAAGTTGGCGCTTTACCTCACTGGTGAAATCCGGGAATATCATCACCCTATTATTCCCAATCTGCAAGTTCTGCTTCTCTCGGGCTTGCTGCAGTATGTGGTCCCGATCCCGAAAATGGAGAAGTCGCACCACCAGCGGTCGAGGAGGGGCTCCAGGTTTGGGCGGTCTAGCCGGGACCCTGTGAGCACGTTCAAGCGCATAGAAGGGGGAAAGACCCTCTGGGGCCACCTCTGCTCTAAGCCAGTTCTCCAGGTAGCGCACTGCATCAGCCCCTTCTTCTCGCTCCGGAACCCCCACAATGCGTAGGTTATTTCTGCAGGACCAACCTTCACTGTCCTCCGCCCTCACTTCTAGCACCTTGATCTTGGCCTCCACACTTTACAGGGACCGCTGTAATGTGGAAACTGCTTCCGGGACCTCCGGAAGAGTTCTTTCGTTGATTTTCACTCTCTCTTTCAGCTTGCGGTGGTCGTCTTTCAGCAGGTTGAGGTCTGCCCCGATTGAATCGATCTTTGTCTCCAGGGCTTCCCTTGAGGAGGTGATGGCCTGCATAATGTCCGCTAGGGTGGGTCCCTCAGGGACGACTCCTTTCTTCTTCTCTGGTGTCTCGTCGTCATCATCAGTGTGATGCCCTGCATCCTCCACGTTGAGGATAGCATAGCCCTTCTTTTTGGACACTCTCCCCATTATTAGTGATCTGTATGTGGCCAGTGGGCTGGTTCTGAGTGATCTCACCAATAAGCGCAGAGCACTAGCAACAGAACTGGTGCCGGAGTGGGACAGGTCCTAGGATCCCGTTGCAGTCATATGCCCTTCTCACCCTCCGGGCTCCCTCCAGTATACTCGGCCCTCCTGAGTTCCACTCCCTTATGTGGGTTTCCAAGTAATGCTCAGCCTCACTCCGTCTGCCGCCTCCCCAGCTCTCCAGCACTTGTCATATACAACTAGGGGGTGTCTCAGGAGCCCTTCGTGCTCAGCATAGTGACCTCCGTAACACTATGCTTTCCGGGTCAGTGATCTGCTTGGGATACTACCACAGCGTCCCCTCAATCATTTTTCCTCATAGATGGAGCCCGGAGGCACAGTGATGTGTGCCAGCCAGGTGATCGCAGGTGCCCCAGCACAACCCCCACCTTCGTTGTGTGACTTAGCTGTGGTAGCCCTCCTAGTCAGCTCCTGGTATGACTCATCAGGCTCTCACCCTCGCAGGCTGCCTGAGTATTTGTCCAAGGGCCATCGGCCTCTTCACGTCCCTTGGAGTCACCACGCAGTCCTTCTTGATTATTAGGCCTGGCAGACTGGGCCCAGTGCTGCCTCCTCGCCTCTTAGCGCTGTACCTCAAGGTGTGAGACTTACTCTCCGGCGCTCCTCCTGCCTAGCATATGGTGCCCTCCCTGGTCCCCGGCGCTCCTTCCCCACACTTCTCTGGCCCGCAGCGCACCTCCGCTGCTGTCAGGGCTCGTCACTGCAGTCCCTATCCGCCATTTTGCATTGACAGCGCAGCGCCGCCAGGATCAGGAGTCTGCGCCGGTTTACCTCATCACCGGGGCAGCCGCTCCCGCTGCCCTCCTCCATAGTGCCGCTCTCTGCACCTCCGCAGGACAGTTCGTGCAGCCAGCGCAAGTAACCCGCCTCTTACAGTGATAGAGGCTGCCATCTTGGGAGCATCGCGTTCAGCTCGCAGTCGGGGGATAATCAGCAATTTCACCACTTCAGAGCCACCAAAAGTCTCCGCTTGCAGCCCGGCCTGAGCACTAGCCATTCCGCCACCAGTATAGCGGTAAGAGGCCTCAATATTTATCCAGGATCACTGTTGTTGGGGGAAGGCCATGGACGGAGCTCCGGAGTCCGCTTCCCCTCACATCGGCGTCTAGCCACACCCCCTTTGCAAAAAAGACTTATGTACTAATTAATATTATTTATATTAAAAATATAAATATTATTACCAAAATTATAACATATGTTAAAAAATAGAAATAATTATAAAAATGGTTTCTAGAAAAATTTGTTAAAACATATATTGTATTAACAATGTACACTATAGGGGCCGATTCCGATTCGGGCCGGAAATCTCTCCGACCGAGCCGGACCCGGAGAGATTTCCGACCGAATCGGACTTGTGCAGCCCGACCGAACGAGTACGATGCGCACGTATGCCATCGGACTCGATTCCAGTCGGACTCCCATTGAAGTCAATGGGAGCCTGTCGTCACAACGCGTACGCGGGCTCCTATTGACTCCAATGGGTGCGAGGCGGACAAGGGCGCCCTACAGCGTGTGCGCGGCGAAGCGACTCGCACCGTACACGCACAGGTAGGGGACCCATGGGTCCCCCTGTGTGCGACTTCGCGCGGCTACTGCCGTACAGGGAGTCCGACACGGACCCCCAAAGTATGGCTCCGACTGCTCTTTGGAGCCGGAGTGCGCGGCTCGGTCGGACTGCTCGCGGCACGCATCGTACTTACCCGGCCGGGGAACGTCTCCATTGCGCGTGCGAGGTCGAGTCCGAGCGAGTCGGTTGGGTCGCGGTTAGACCCGGGAACGAGTCGGTCGGAGCGGTCGGGACGCCCGGACGAGTCGGTCGGCGAGCTCGCATCGTACTCGCTCGCCCGACGCGCGTACGAATCGGTCGGGAAATAGGGCTCGAATCGGATCCGGTTAAGCCGAATCCGATTCAGAGTCCCTACCGCCGAAGTTCGAATCGCCCCTTTATGTTTTAATGTAAAAATATGTACAATATTAAAAAATTATGTATCTACTGTTACCAAAAACCTGATATGTTTTGAAAAATGTACAAAAAGGAATTAATAACTACTTCTTTGTTTTTATAAAAATGTACAACACTATAATGTAATAGAATAAAAATGTGTAATCCTTTTTCCAAAAATATTATATATAAATGTATAAATATGTACAAAATATATAATATTTCAAAATGTGTTGAACAATATATATTAAATATTGTTAACAAACGAAAATACTTTTCTCTTTTTTATGAATCTTGCATTATAAATAAAATTATAAATAAAATATAAATATGTGTCTGTATTTATTTTACCTGTTTTGAACATTGTATATATATTAAAATATACATATTACATCAATGTACTTTAGAAACTATTATATTTTTACAAACATTTACAACTATATCATTATACTTACACCATAATATATTTTTATATCTTGATTATTCCCACTATAGACTACATTAACTCACAAAAGGTATTGAACACTAAACATATATAATTTACTATTCCCACTCCAATATATATTAAGTCAGGGAAAATGCTGGACACCAAACATATATAACTTACTATTCCCACTCCAAAGTACATTAAGTCAGGGAAGGTGCTGGATACCAAACTATATAATTTACTATTCCCACTCCAATATATATTAAGTCAGGGAAAATGCTGGACACCAAACATATATAACTTACTATTCCCACTCCAAAGTACATTAAGTCAAGGAAGGTGCTGGACACAAAACATATATAATTTACTAATCCCACTCCAATTTATATGAAATCAGGGAAGGTGCTGGACACTTAGGGGCTCATTACGATGGCGGGCGGAGGCACCTCCGCGGTGCTGGTGGTGGCGGAAAATGCCATTTACCGCACTCCAGCAGGGGTCCATTCGCCCGCCATATTACAATGGGCAAACACAGCTCATTTCACGTCCGCCGCGGTGCGTCGTGAACCGCCATAAATTGGCGCATGCCACCGCGGCGGTGTGAGCCAATAGAGACCCACCGCCGTGCGGAATGACGTCCCGTCCGGCGTACAAATCACGATGCCCCACACAGCCCGTCACACTGCTGCGGAGAAACCACCCAACAAGAGACGGCGGAAGCACGACAGCGGAGCGCGAAACCAGACTCCCGGTCACCTCCACCCGGTCCCGACTGCAATGGATCCAGCTTTACACACCTTTCCGGTGCTGTACCTGATCCACTACCAGCAAATAATGGCCCGTCACAGACAACGCCGCAGGTACGCAATCACACAACTCCGCACACAACCACAACACACAACTCCTGGGCTGACATACGGTTCCTGTCCACATCAGGCACTCTGGTGGGGACAGGAACACATCCCCAAGTGTACCCACACATGTCCTACCTGTCACTAAATCACCCCTCCACATCCGGGCCACCCATCAACCGCGAAATCACAGCAATGTCCTGGTCACGTCACCGCAGCGGTGCAGATGCGGGAAAACATGCGCACAATGTAGTAGGCAGGGCCAACACCAGGCATGGGCAGTCCGCATAGATCATAGGGCCCCACCTCCACCCTTCACACACTACGCCCCCCACACCCATTAGGGGACATGCTGTGTGCCCCTCCTGGGCCCCCCCTGCACAATTAACCAGCCAGGTGTACCCAGACCATGCACCACACACACCAAACAACCAGGGAGCCTGTCTCAGAAGGTGGGGGTGGAGAGGAACACCCTGCACAGAAGCTCAGGGGCAGGGCATTCCTCCTCCTCACACCTACCCTCCACTCATGTCAAGCAAACTGAGTCCAATCACAAAACGAACACTCACACTGCATATGAACAACCACTTAACTGTACACACTGCCTGTCAAGTCACCCAGACACACCCCACACTGACACACAGCCACATACACATACCAGATGTCAGCAGCAATGGAGGACAATAAATGGGCTAGCCAAAAGTGAGGTGGTCAGTGCTGGAAAGCCATGGAGCAAGCCACAAAGCATGTGTACATCACATGCAAGAGAAGGAACATATCACACCATCCTTAGGCCATCAAATCAGACATGGCTGGCACAGTGAGTAAAATTAAACCACAGCGACCTCTGTGCAACAACTCAGAGAGACAGCAAGGCAAGCCATGCATAGGCACAGGAATGACAGGAAGTGTCTGAAGTCAAACAGTGAGCAGCCACACATCTGTCTCAACTTACTTGACATGTGTATGCCATCAGCACAACACACATGGCTCATTGTCACACTCCATGACTGTTAAACACAAGTTTGATCTTTCACACATACCCCTCCTCTACCCACCTCACACCTGCAGCACTCAACACCAGGGTCATACAAACAGAATGGTGGAAATGAGGTCCTGTGAGTACACTGACAACCAATTACACTCCCTGGTGTGCATCCACAAACATCACACACACACTCAGGGATGCCTGAACCAATGCTGGTACAAAAACAATAGCCAAACACAAACCTCTCAAACAACATACACAGAAGTCCAACAAGCCCACATATGGCAATGGGACCCCAGGCAGAACAGGAGTACACAACATTGTCCCTCAGGACCAATGCACAGACACCATACCCCAACACAAACAAGAAATGCATCATCTCTAAACAATCATGAACACAAACTGGGATCAATGGGACAATAAGCTAACCCAGACAGACACACCACACCACCCATCAAGTCAACATGGTGTCATAGTGTACCACATGCATGCACATGCACAATCCTGACAAGTGACAGGTCAAAGATAGGAGGACATAGCACTAGTGTGCACTCAAAACAAGGCCAGCAACCAGAATATAACTTGCTGCATGTGACACACACACAAGTAATGTACACTAAACTTGCAACACACATCTGAATGTATCACAATGCACAAACAACTCACACACAATGTAATGCAAATAGAACATCACACACAGAGCATCTGTCAGCAGAAAGAGCCAACACAGCTCAAACACTGCATACATCCACAACAAAAACACAACAGATGCACATGCCAATCCATCACATTGCAAACTCAGCTGGACATCAGGGGATGCACACCAGGTAAGTACAAGGCAACATACACTGACAGCACTGCATGCAGGCCAAGCAGTGTGTGCACACCATCCAAATCAGTAGCACACACATCTCAGTGTCACACCATGTACTCCCACAACACAAATCAGCACAGCACACAGACAACATCACACTCTGGAAGGGTAACAGTACCTCAGCAAACACACATACAGCTAACCCAACACTCACAGATGCACAACTCAAGGATACCCAGGTGCAAACAACATGAACAGGGGACTGTGCAGCACAAAGAGTTGCACTGCACATGAGCAACCATGACTGCAAACTAGTACAAGAAAATCACACATAACCATATGTGAAACTGTCCTGAGTGGCACATTGGTCCTGTGCACAGATCAGCACCACAAAGCATAGTGTAACAAATGAAGTGTTGGGGAGGTTCACACACTGGCAACCCAAGGGGATAGGTGACATGAGAGTAAAGTGGTGTGTACATCAGTAGTGGACAGGTCAGGAGTGTACTATACACAAATACATGGAGGAGTCACTCACAATGGGTAGGCATCAGAAGCAAAGCTAGGGGATGGTATGACTCCACATCCCACATACCATACTGGAGCCAAAAATGGCTCAAGTGACAGCAATGCATGAGAAAACTCACCAACAATGTCAGTGTGGCTGAGCAGGTCTGCACAGTGAGCACAAACAGTAACAAGACACATGGCTGATCAACAAAAAACACAACACAGGCTTGGCTGTCACACACTCTGCATACTCACAACTGGCAGCAACAACAAGTAGGTGTCCCCCAGGAGTGCAAGGACACACCAACACACTGCACAGTGCACAACCTACAACTCCACATGTGCACACAATCACAAGCACAGGGCTGACAAATCAAACAAACAGGCACTCAGCTCCTGGGTGATACATGTGTGCAGTGGGCATTGCAGGGCACACACACATCAACACTACTGACCAAGTCACCCCTTCACACTTCATGGAACCTTTTGAAATCTTTCCTGGCTAACAGAATTCAGACGGTGGACTTGGGTAGGCATAGGTCAAAGCTGTTCTACATTCCTTGCGGGGTCCCGCAGGGCTCTTCCCATAGTCCCACACTTTTTAATATCTATGTGGGCCCGCTGGCAGCACTGATAAGATCCTATGGGCTCCAGTTAACATCTTATGCGGACGACACACAAATTGTGTTGTCCCTACAGCGAGGCAAGGAACTGGAAACTGGCCTAAAATGCTGTGAATGCATGAAAGCTATTGCCGCCTGGATGTCCTCAAATTGCCTAAAACTAAACGCAGGCAAGACGGAGGTCATCATTTTTAGCAACTACCCTAATATCTGGACCCCTGATTGGTGGCCTGAAGAAATGGGAATGCCCCCCGGCCCCTACTAGAAAGCCAAGAACTTAGGGGTGATTATGGATAATAAACTTACATTTGGGGAACAGGTTAGCGAGAGTTGTTTCAACAAGCTTTTATCTCCTCAGAGTTTTGAGGAAAATAAAATTCTTTTACCTGAGGATAGTTTTAGGACGGCAGTCACAGCGCTCATTTTGACTCCGGCTGGACTATTGTAATAGTCTGTATCTGAACATTCACAAGAAACATCTAAACAGACTCCAGCTGGTGCAAAATGCAGCAGCCAGGTTGTGCAATCGGCACACCTAGGTTTGTCTCTGTTAGGAAGAAACTTAGGCAGCTCCACTGGCTCCCAGTGAAACAGCATGCACAATTCAAAGGACTTTGCACGGTTTTAAATCTCCTGACAGGCAGGGGCCCTGAATATCTGAGGAAACGCCTTCAATGGTATGTTCCTGGGAGAACATTGCGATCCGCGGAGGCAAAGCAAGTGGCTGTCCCACGAGTTAAAAAAGCCAATTGGGGTGGCAGAAGTTTCATCGCTTGTGCTGCTAAAGCCTGGAACAACCTACCATTACATCTCAGGAATGATACCAAGCTCCTCTTCTTTAGGAGGGGGCTGAAAACTTGGCTGTTTTCTGAATAGCCATTTTGTTTTTTGGTAACCAGTTAGGCACGGCTCAGCGCCAGGACACCTTTGGGTAGAAGTGCACTTTAAAAGCTTATTAACATAACATAACATAACATAACATAACATAACATGACCACTCAAGT